>JBBMKA010072279.1:0-15600 GCA_037833695.1 Sechiopsis laciniata | reverse complement strand
TATATAAAAGTTAGAGTTCAGTTAATATAATTTTAGAATTCTAGAATTTTATTTTTTTGGATTTAAAATTTTGAATTTTGTTTGAAGGAAATTTGATGTGAATAGAAAATTTTAAAATTCTTATTTTAATTTTGGCAACTTTTAAAAATTATTTTATGTATTGGAAAATATTTCAATTCAAGTCATTAATTTTACTTGATTGAAATCAAGAATTTTATGACCATCAATTTAATTTAATTGAATCAGATTTTATTGTATTTAAAAAAAAAAATTAAAAATGATATCTATAGATTTTTTTTTTTTTTTGTTAATCAGGAAAAATCTCTTAAATTTAATGAATAAAAAAATCAAATGTAGAATTATTTCTAAATTTTAGAATAAAAGGATTATTTTTTTTAGAAAGAATTATAAAAACGTCACAGTGAAAAAAAAAATCATTTTTAGTCTTTTTACTTTGATATTTATTTGAGTTTTGGTCTCTATACTTCGATAACTTATTGTAGAGGCTTGCCAGAGCGACCTTGGGTTGTTAGTTTTGTTGTCAGAGTGCATGCAATTAGAGTGGATGGTCAATAGCTACAGATGGTGGGTTGCAGTTCATATAGAGATTGGTTGTGCCTGCTGATGTTGAGATCATGGTTCAATTGTTGTATGGGACTTGCAGTTTGTCATTTGCTTGGCACCTCGGGGTACCATGATGTATCAATATATGTTACGAAATGGGCACGGTTGTACTTGAAGTAGATTGTGAGGTATCATGGGCCTTCTATAAGTATAGTTTCAAATAGGGATATGCTTGTTTCACTTCGTGATTCTTAAAGAGCCTTTAAGAGGGCCTTGGAACTACTTGTAAGTTCAGTTCAGCTTTTCATCCAAAGACGGATGGTTAGACTAAGAAAGTTAATCAGATCTTAGAGAATATGCTGAAAGCTTGTGTATTAGATTTTGCAGGCAGTTGGGATAAGCGATTGTATTTGATGGAGTTTGCTTATAGTAACACTTATCAGTCCATTTTCCATATAGCACCTTTCGAGGTACAGTATGTTAAGAGATGTAGATCACCACTTCATTGAGATGAGGTTGGGGAAAGAAAATTGTTAGGCCTCGAGTTCTTGCAATTAACCAATGAGGCAGTTCAAAAAGTACGTGCTGGAATGTTTACTACTCAAAGCTGTTAGAAAAGTTATGCAGATGTTTGTCGCAAGAATCTGGAATTTGAAGTTGGGAATCATGTGTTTTTAAGGCTGGCACCGATGTGAGGACTTCTACAATTTGGGACATAGGAAAGCTAAATCTAAGGTTTGTTGGGTCGTTTGAGATTCTTTTGAAGGTTGTTGTAGTAGCATATCGTTTAACTTTGCCTCCTTCGATGTCTGTCGTTCATAATTTATTCCATGTTTCAATGCTTCATCGGTATATGTCTAATCCGTCCCATGTTGTTCATCACGAGCCTTTAGAAATAAGAGAGGATATGTCAAATTAAGAGAAGCATGTTCGAATTTTAGACTAAGATCATAAGATATTA
Organism: Sechiopsis laciniata; assembly: GCA_037833695.1. NCBI lineage: Eukaryota > Viridiplantae > Streptophyta > Magnoliopsida > Cucurbitales > Cucurbitaceae > Sechiopsis > Sechiopsis laciniata. The sequence continues at coordinate 14,075 of JBBMKA010072279.1, read as the reverse complement.
ACGGAAGGAAGTGGTAGTGGGAGAAGGATATGTGCTTTCTCGTTACCCCAGAGTTGTTAGGGGTGAATATTGTAAAAACTTGATAACTTTCATGTTGCTTGAATTGGTGAAGGTAGTTTGGTCTTTTTTGCTTTGGGATCTTTAAGAAAAATTTCCCTAATTTATTGTCAGAAGTAAGATTTAAACCCACACCCTCTCACGAAGACCAGAATTTGAGTTTGGCACCTTAGACCACTTAGCCATCCTGACACTTTTGTATGTTGAATAACTAGAACAATAATTTTGGCATTGTAACTTTCTCTAAACTATCATGGTGTTTCCCAAATATAAAAAGTTGTTTGGCTTAAAACCATGTAAGTGTCTTTACATTGAATTTGAGCCTTCTTTTAACAACTTATCTTAAGCTTGAACCATTGGTCTTAACCATTCTTGATATTTTATTGTTTATTATCATAAATTCCAATCTAAACATAACTAATGATATAAATGATGGTTCTAAAAAATTATAAAGGTAAAATAGTAAAATATTCATTTATAAAGTTAAATTATATTAATGAAACCCTTAAATTATATTTTAAATTTTTACAAAAAAAAAAAAAAAAGAAAGAAGTTAGGTTTTAATTTTGAAGCTCTGTTTAAAAAAAAAAAAAAAAAAAAAACTAAACTAAACTAAACTATTGGTTCGATATTCTTTGGATTTTATAGGTTATATTAAGAACGAATGATCCAATCAATTTCATAAGAAGGGGAACCGAACTCATGTCTAATAAACGCAAAATCATTTGCTCAATTTGTCCTCAAATCGGTTTCCCTAAGGATTTCTTTTTGTTGCTATTTTACTTCCAAACCCTATATTGATTTTATATTCCTAAACAAAAATAATTAGACATTATAATAAAAATCAATAAAAAAAATGAATAAGTACTTAAACTAACCTATAAAAGAAAACTCGAAGTAAATAAATTAACATTTATTGTGTTTGGTTTTTATTATTTCTTTTGATTTAAAACCAAAACAAACTAATAACTTTTGGTTATTCATCAAATAAATTCCAATATATCCAATATTTTGTTAAAAAAAAAAACCGATCTAAATCAATTGGTTTTTGTTATATTTAAATTTTTTCTAAAATCTTGAGTATTATTGTAATAATTATTATTTTTTATGAAATTTGTCAGAAGTGGAATTTGAACCCACGCCCTCTCACGAAGAGGAGAACTTAAGTCTTGTGCCTTAGACCAACTAACACTTTTGTATATTGAATAATAAGAACAATAATTTGACATCATAACTTTCTCTAGAATATCATGGTGCCCAAATATAAAAAGCTTAAACCTTTGTTTGGTTATGTCTGTCTTTACATTGAATTCAAGCCTTCTTTTAACAATTGTCTTAACCATTCTTGATATTTTATTGTTTATTATCCTCAATTCCAATCTAAAGATAAATAATGATATAAATGATGATTCTAAAAAAATTATAGTTAAAACAGTAAAATACTCATTTATAAAATCATATTATATTAATTAATCCCTTAAACTATATTTTAAATTTTTACAAAAAATAAATAAATAAATAATTTTGAAGTTATGTTTTCAAAAAAAAAAATTAACAGCAGCACATTCTACCACTTATATTATATTTGCAGCACAATTTTTAAAATAATTCATCTATAGTTTATGATTTCTATCGGTGGTAAAATTCAATCAATGGTAGAATGAGTCTATCACTGATTGAATTCTATGAGTGATAAAACTAACTAGTTATAGAACTCTATCACTGATTGAATTCTATTAGTGATAGAATTCAATTTGGATTTCCTGCTACAAATGAATTAGTTTTGATTTTATACTATATATGGAAATATTTTACCATTTTTTTATATATGCAAAATCCCAAACTAAGGTCAACCATTTCGTTTTTCATTTTTTTTTTGTTTTTAATATTTTAAAAACAAATTTATTTGATAACCAATTTTTGTTTTTAAAATTTTAAAAACTTTTTTAAAATATTAAAGGAATTCTAAAAGTTAAAACAAGTAGCTTTCAAAAATACGTTTTTGCTTTTGTTTTTAAAAAAGCATGAAAAAATCGAGAATAAATAGTGAAAAACTAAAAAAATCTAAACAAAATGTAATGTTTGAAAATAAAAAATAGTTATCAAATATGTTTTTTGGTTTTTAATTTTCAAAAACATTGAAAATTAAAATTAGTTATCAAACATATACAATTTTTATTTTTTAAAACAAAAAACCAAAAACCAAAAATAAAAAACTAGAAACAAAAAAAGGAAAACAAAATGGGTATCAAACGGGATCTAAACTATTAGTTCGATAATTTTTGGGTTTTAAGTTATATTAAGAAACAAACTATCCAATCAATTTCATTAGGGAACTGAACCAATATCTAATTTGGCTTAATTTGTTCTCGAATGAGTTTTCCTAAGGATTTCTTTTTGTTATTATTTTACTTCCAAACCCTATTTTAATGTTTTATTTCTAAACAAAAATAATTAGGCATTATAATAAAAATCAATAAGAAGCAAATAAGAAGTCAAACTAATCTACAAAAAGGAAACTCAAAGTAAACAAATCAACATTTGTAAAGTTTGGTTTTTAATTTTGGTAACTTTTAAAAATTATTTTATGTATTGGAAAATATTTCAACTCAAGTCATTAATTTTATTTTATTGAAATCAAGAATTTTATGACCATCAATTTAATTTAATTTAATTTAATTCAATCAGAATTTATTGTATTTAAACAAAAATTAAAAATGATATCTATAGAATTTTTTGTTGTTGTTGTTAATCATGAAAAATCTCTTAAATTTAAATTTAATGAATAAAAAAATCAAATGTAGAATTCTTTCTAAATTTTAGAATAAAACGAGTATTTTTTTAGAAAGAATAATAAAAATGTCGCAATGAAAAAATCATTTCTGGTCTTTTTACTTTGATATTTATTTGAGTTTTGGTCTCTATACTTCGATAACTTATTGTAGAGACTCGGCAGAGCAGGTTATAAGTATTATTATAAGCAAACTCCATCAAATACAATCGCTTATCCCAACTACCTGGAAAATCTAATACACAAGCTTTCAGCATATCTTCCAAGATCTGATTAACTCTCTTATTCTAACCATCGTCTGTGGATGGAAAGCTGAACTGAACTTACAAGTAGTTCCAAGGCCTTTCTAAAGGCTCTTTAAGAATCACAAAGTGAAACAAGTATATCCCTATTTGAAACTATACTTATAGAAGCTCCATGATACCTCACAATCTACTTCATGTTCAACCGTTCCCATTTCTCAACAGATATTGATACATCATGGTACCCTTGGGTACCAAGCAAATGATGAACTACAAGCCTCATACAACAACTCAACCATGATCTCAACATCAGTAGGCACAACCAATCTCTGTATGAACTGCAACCCACTATTTGTAGCTATTGACCAACCACTCTTTGCATGCACTCTGACAGAGTGGAAAGAGATGTAGATCACCAATTAATTGGAATGAGGTTGGAGAAAGAAAATTGTTAGGTCCTGAGTTCCTGCAATTAACCAATGAAGCAGTTTAGAAAGTACGTGCTAGAATGCTTACTACTCAGAGCTGTCAGAAAAGTTATGCAGATGTTCGTCGCAAGAATTTAGAATTCGAGGTTGGGAGTCATGTGTTTTTAAAGCTGGCACCGATGCGAGGAATTCTACATTTTAGGACATAGGAAAGCTAAGTGTAAGGTTTGTTGGGTCATTTGAGATTCTTTAGAAGGTTGTTGCAATGGCACATCGTTTAGCTTTGCCTCCTTCGATGTCTGTCATTCATAGTGTATTCCATGTTTCGATGCTTCATCGGTATGTATCTAATTCGTCCCATTTTGTTCATCACGAGCCTTTAAAAATAAGAGAGGATTTGTCAAATTGAGAGAAACATGTTCGAATTTTGGACAAAGATCATAAGATATTAACAAAAGAAAGTGGTAGTGGGAGAAGGATATGTGCTCTCTCGTTACCCCTGAGTTGTGTTAGGGGTGAATATTGTAAAAACTCGATTACTTTGAAGTTGCTTGAATTGGGGAAGGGCAATTTGGTCTTTTTTGCATTGAGAACTATAAGAAATTTTCCTAATTTATTGAAATTCACAGGAAAGTGGGATATGAACCCACGCCCTCTCTCAAAGACCAAAACTTGAGTCTGGTGCCTTAGACCATTCGGTCATCTTAACACTTTTATATGTTGAATAATAAGAACAATAATTTGGCATTATAACTTTCTCTAGAATATCATGGTGTTGCCCAAATATAAAAAGTTGTATCGCTTAAAATCACTTTTGTTTGGTTATGTCAAGTGTCTTTACATTGAATTCAAGCCTTCTTTTAACAATTATCTTAACCATTCTTGATATTTTATTGTTTATTATCCTAAATTCCAATCTAAAGATAAATAATTATATAAATGATGGTTCTAAAAAAATAATAAAGTTAAAATAGTAAAATATTCATTTATAAAGTCATATTATATTAATTAATCCCTTAAATTATATTTTAATATTTTTCTCTAAAAAAGATTTTAACTGTGAAGCTATGTTTTCAAGAAAAACTAACAACAGCACATTCTACCTCTTGTATGATATTTGCATCACAATTTTTAGAATAATTCATCTGTAGCACATAATTTCTAACAATGGTAAAATTCAACCAGTGGTAGAATAAGTCTATCATTGATTGAATTCTATCAGTGATAAAACTAACTAGTGTAGAACTCCATCACTGATTGAATTCTATTGGTAATAAAACTCTATTTAGATTTCCTACTACAAATGAATTAGTTTTGATTTTATGCTATAAATGAAAATATTTTCAATTTTTTTATTATATATGCAAAATCCCCAAAAACAACTATTAGTTTGATATTCTTTGGGTTTTAGGTTATATTGAAAAACAAACTATCCAATCAATTTTATCAGGGAACTAAACCAATGTCTAATAAAGCATAAAATCATTGGCTCAATTTATTCTCGAATCCGTTTTCTTAAGGATTTCTTTTTGTTGCTATTTTACTTCCAAACCTTATTTGAATGTTTTATTCCTAAACAAAAATAATTAGGCATTATAATAAAAATCAATATGAAGCGAATAAGACGTTAAACTAATCTATAAAAACAAAACTCAAAGTAAACAAATCAACATTTGTAAAGTTTGGTTTTTAATATTTCTTCCTATTTAAAACCAAAACAGATCAATAACTATTGATCATTCCTCAAATAAAAACCAATGAATCGGTTTGATTTCCAGACAACTTTTTAACTTGATTGAAAATAGATTGAAATACATTTGGTTAAGTTTTTTTTAATTACAATAATCTTTTTAAAACTTACTTAAGTTGGAATGGTTAAGTTGCCATAAGAGGCATGTAGTAGCTGTTTCAAAATAATTTTCCTTTTCAAAATCAAATAATTAGTTTATTTCCAAATGCATAAATCATGGTTAAAATTTCCTAATTTATGATTTAATCATAAATTACTAGATGGGCCAAATTTCTACAACAAAAATAGTGAAATTCGGTCGATGTATTTTGAAGATTCTTTTGGTTCAAGTAGAATGTATTAACTCTTATTTACCTAAGAACAACAAAGCAATCCTGTATTTCATTCCCAAGAAAAAGAGATGTTCAGTAAATTTAAGATGGCAATAAGCCTCGGATAAATCAAAGTGATAAATATTAAGATTATATATTTGACGTAGAGTATTGTACATAATTTTGCAAGAAATGTTTACGGAATTTACATAAAGATATGATATATACATGAACCGACATATAAATGAATGGTTGTCTCTCGATTACCAAAAGGGGCACCACCTGCATGAGGAACATGCGCTATCGATTAGATGTTAAAATACAAGACAGCTACGACTCGAATATGATTTACATATACATGCGCCATCGGTTACACGACGTCATTATAGCAAAAGATGTACGTAAATTTCTACCCAAACATCAACATTATGTTTCATATAATAGATTGGCCTTTCACTTGTACTATAGCAAAAAGGGGATATCATAAGAGGATGAAAGACTTTAGCATACCCGACATAATTTTGGCAAAGGTTTTCATGTGACGTAGCTTGACCGATCAACTTCTCAACTTGAAGCTTAACTGATAGACCGTGTTCAACTTCACGGGAATCACCAGCTATTAAGGTCCTGTGGTCTACTGCGTGCTGGACTGAAGCGGTCGACGAGGAAGAACAAGTGGCAAAGTCCCGACCGGTTAGTTTATTACTCATGCGAGCCATCACAACAACAGCACGCTCATTCAAGACCTCGTTTGCATCACCAACTTGATTAACAGCCTACACAATGTGAAGGAAGTATCAGCATCACCCTGAGAGAACTTAAGCATGTTGGTTTTCTTAAGTTTTTACCTGAAGAAGCTCTTTTTCACGAATGCCTCGTTGAGGTTGAAGAAGTTCATGACTTTGCGCAGAATCTTCCGCATTCACAACAGCAGGAGCATGAGTGTTTGCAAGCAACGACACTTGTGGGACTTCATTGAAGTTGAATAGACGCCAATTTATGAGAGGGTCGTGAACAAAAGCCTGAGAACAATGACGTTAGGAACTGGTTACTCCCTACGTATTGAAAAAAGAAACAAAAATAATGGAAAAAAGTTTGCAAGGATCTATTTTATTCAAGAATTTTGAGAAGGAAAGAAACGTTTGATGCACCATAATTAGTTAGTCTTATAATTCTTAGTTTGAGTTGTTAATTGTTTTAGTTAGGTGGCTGTTGGCCATAAATTGAGGAGGGCTAACACCAATTGAATTAGTTCCCTTCTCTTTAGTATGCTTATTTACTATTCTATTCTGATGTCTAAATCCCTGCTGAAGTCCAAGATAGTGGAAAAAAGATGAGGAACTTTATTTTGGGCCAGAAAAAATGGGTTTGGACACACATCAGTAGAATTCCCCATGATAATTTATTTGGAAAAATTCATCTTTTACACGTGTATGAAGAGAAGAATTGAACTTTAACTTGAAATGTCAGTTTCACTGAGTTCTATTAATTGGCGAAATTAATACTCTGATAAGAAAACAAAGTAAAAACTTGCCTAAAAGTTTTATTAAAGTACTCCAAACTCAACTACAAAATCAAACAATAAAAATGTGCCCAAGCTCAAACCCAACAAAAGCAAATGCTCAACTTCATTCAAACATAAAAGCACCCCCACAAGGATATGCACCCCGGAAAGAAAAGTCAAGAAACAGAAAGTATTTCACCACGGGTTCAATGTAGTCAAAATTGAAACATCAAAAGTTAAATATTACTCAAGTGAGTACAATGGTATAAAAAATATTTAGAGGTTATGAGTTAAAGTCATGGTGACTACCTATCTAGAAATTAATGTTATAAGGTCAAGAGAATTGTCTCGTGAGAATAATTGAGGTGTCACATGTAAAAAAGCTAATCAATTCTAGTTCTAGTCTAAGAAGCACAGACACGGACAAGGGATAAGGACACAACACGACACGAATACGACAACACACCATTTTTTGAAAATGTAGTACACGGGTACGTCGGAGAAGATCAAAACCGAAATATTTTATTATTTTTACTAACTATGAAAAATAATAAAAATACAAATACAAATTTAATTACCATTTCAATTTAACCCACATAGTTATATAAGTTTATTTAAGTCAAAATCAAACCTCACTATCCTTTAAATACCACTAAAAGTCCACACAACAAAAATTTATGAGAAAGCCAAACCCTCTTTTCCCTCCTCTCCATTTTATTTTATCTTTTTTTCTTCCTTTTCCATTTTTGTCCAACTTCGATGGACGTCGCTGTCGATGGCCCTGCCTCCACCATCCTTGCTTTGTTGTCGTGCATCAACCACTTGAAAGACATAAGTTTTAACTGGTGTGTGTATCTATGGTATATCTATGACGTCTCCAAACTAAAAAATAATAGTAAGAAATGAGGACACTAAATTTTGCGTATCGGACACGTGTCCAAAGAGTATCAAAGTATCCGTGTCCGAAAATGATACTTTGTAAAAAATGGAGTGCCCGTGTTTCCTAGGTTCTAGTACTTGTGACTTGGACAAGGGAGGTCGGGTTACACCCAAAGATCTGTCTGTGAGTGGTTTCGAGTCTTTTGACAATCAATGTGAGTGGTTTCGAGTCTTTTGACAATCAAAGTTGGCGATGACTTTACTAGTTGGACAAGCTTTTGGGAATCAACAACAGTAAGCATCTTCAAGACTGCCTTCCTGCTCTCACTTTTACTAACAGAGGATATTCTTGGTTAAAGTCTCCAACCAATGTTCTCAAAAAAAAGTCTCCAACCAAAAGGGTGGCTAAAGTTTATTCCTGTTTTTTTTTATGGAATTTGGAGATGGAAGCACAGAAGCATGACAATAGTCACTTTTCAAAACTCTAACTGTACCTTCTAAATTATAAAGTATGGATAAGAAAATAGTCAGTTTTCACGACTATACCTCCATCATAGCCATAACACTATCCTTGTTCGATCGAAGAACTTGCATCACATTTTCACAAGTGAAACGGAAGTTTCCCTCGATACCACTAACCTCCATAGCTTTGACAAGCATTCTAGTCAATCGGAAGGGTACCTTTATCAGAGCATTACAAACCAGAGAATTAAAAATGTGAAATTGTCTAAATAAGATCAGAATATAAGAAACTAAAAGTTGAGGCATACCTTCTCAGGAAACTTTTCTCTGTTCATTGAAGCTTCAAAGCAATCTCCAAAATCAATGTGTAAGATTTTACCACTGCAAAAGCCTCACTAGGCAAGTAAAATGAGTATCATTCTAAACAACACATCAATATGCATACTATTTTTTTTTTTTTTTTTTTATTGTTTTTTTTTAAATGAGAAATCAATAAGCATACTTATTATTTTAATGGGACATTAATATGCATACTTGTTAATACTAACTTACGTATAACGATGCAGCATAAGGTTACTTGGATGTCGATCACCCAAACCAAGAAGATAACCAACCTGGAAAGATTAATAACCATGAGATTGAAGTACAAAATAAACAAAAAAAAGGATTAAAAAAGATAAATGAGTATAGCAAAGATTCTTCTTTTTCTTCTTACTTTTTATCTCTATTCAACCAGACAATTGCATTGATAACATATAATGAACGAAAAAATGTTAAGTTTGTCCGAAGGACAACATTGCAATGCCATCATGAAGATGGAATGGATAACCCTACACAACTTGTAGTGTCGAGGTGCTGAAAAGCGCATCTCAACGCTACAATGTTAAAACCCAGATCAACGTGTACAAGTTTTTGTTTGTTGTAGCTCTGGCACATTAATTGATTAAGGCCCATTAGTTCCTAATTGTAGGCATATGAAAATGTGCAGTTTGCAGCAAGTATTTTGGCATGGCCTTTTGTGCTTCTTCTGTAAGCTTATACAATTTGAAAATGTCTGTGTTTGTGCGCAATGAGCATATTTTGGAAGAAAATGGTGTTTGCTCTCTTGTTGGATTGACAATCCTCAATTTAGGGCAACCAATAAAACTCTCGGAGTTATATATTTTCCCATCTTTTTGTTATTTTGGGGCTACTAACTTTTTTGGCTTAACGTATCTTTTCTCCCAACACGAGAGTCCACACTAGGGAAGTTTCAAAAAAGAACGTAATATAAACTTTTCCCCAAAACCACAAAATAGGAGTTCAGTTTGATGAAAGGACACAAAAATCATCCTTTTGCTTTGATTAGGAGTACTAAATGACAAGAATTGCATAGACAAGACACCAAATCAATTACTTAAGCAGCTGCCTAAAGAATCATGAACCTAAACTGAACAGAGGAAGAAAGGAAAAGCACCAATTAACCATGAACTGTTGCTCCCTCTTTTAGAGGTTTGTCCTGTTTTTCCTCCCTTGGGAGTTGTATCCGAGGCTTTACTTCTTTTCATTTACTTAATGAAAAGTTTGCTTCTTGTTTAAAAAAGAAACCATTAACCCACTTTGGTAAGGGAGGAGACTAAGGCTAAAAAAACTGAACAGAGGAAGAAAGGAAAAGCACCAATTAACATACCATACTCATGACTGCCAAACTTCGGGTATAGTTGGTCCTCCTCTCTAACCAAACCTCAGATGTGCGACTTTTCAACCATAGAATCTACAAGAGGATAATCTTCAATGAGGTAATAACTTCGGAAAATAATTCAAGCAAAGTTATGAAACAGCAATAGAATATAGGGAAGTACCCTTGAAAGGTCATTTCCTTCGGTATTGTGTAGTGCATACTCAAACACTTCCACTTTAGCTATGAGCGAAAGATGATCATAATCTGGGGCAAAACTAAGCATGTTTTTGTGCTCTTGGTTCAAAGTTATCTGAAGCAACGAAGAAATATTAGTACTCCCAGTAAAGAATAAAAATAAACTCTACAACCTCATGAATTTCAATTTTAAGGATATATCGATAAAATATTGATGTTGATGGATATTCTTGGAAATCCAAAAATTTATAAAAATTACTTAAATTATTAATTCAATTTTTTCCTGTTGCTAGGTAAGTTAGGAACCTTACTATCCATATTTATATTCATATTAGCGTCTAATTCATGATATTATTTTTGTTTTATACCTATTTATAAGAAATATTAGAGCTATCAATTTATCCTTAATATCATGCCGCCCTCCAATTTATGGATACAACGACAAATATTTTAATCATTGCCTCATGTTAAAACAAATGAGTTCCTGGATCAACAAATTTTAGGATGCTCCAATTAAACGTCAACTGACCTTTCTTGCATCTCTATACTCACGGATAAGATGATGCAGGGTGTCACAATGTGGGACCCAGCCAATCAATCCACTATTTGGCGATAGTGGTATAACATCATAACGTTGAATGGAAAGGTCTTTTTCTGCAGTTTTTCTTGAATTTTCTAGCAAAGTATTAACCAGACCAAAAAGCTGGACAAAGCCAAGTCAGGGTTAGTAAAGAGCAACTAAACTAATACTTTCGATGCAATAAGTAAACGCTCAAATCTTGGAAACTATGCAATCATGTTGACATATTAGGGTGCAATACCTGCATGACACGCTCATCTTGCCGTAAATCTTCATGCCCCTTCAGTAAGAATGCATAATCCTCACCATCACTTCCATGAATCGTCAACTTTCGGGGCCGCTGTTTTGATGTTATCACAACAAGCTGGGTTGCAAACGATGCAATTGTCACCACCGGCGACTCTAGAACGTAAATTAAATGTGTAAGTAATAATTGTGAGGTCAATATGTCCTTGAAAAACCACAAAAAATAACATCAATGTACCTGCACGATAAGTTCCAGGAACAGCAAGCTCCAGATTACGGCATTCTAGTAATTCTGGTGAAACAGACTACAATATATTTGTAGAGACAAGATCAGTGCCACTTATATGATAAGATATAAATATAAAAACCTTTAGTTTAAAAACGGTTAACCAACCTGGAGGTCCAGGGTTGTAAGGCTCTGAAGCTGCTTATCTATTCGTCTAAATACATGGTAGTAAAGATCCCAAGCCTGACCACATAATGATTCATCCTGTTAAGTCCACTAAGAACAAAATGCAAAGGAAAATCCATACAGGTACCCAGAAATTAAGACCCAATAACTTGTGTGCTGCATCTATTACAAGGTACCATGTATACTGATGCACACAGATCGTTATATAGCCCTAGGGCAGCGTGGTAAGATGAGGTTAGGTTAGGCACACTCTATCATTAACCAGGCAAATGTTGGAGAAAACTTTAGAGACTCTTACTTTTTTTATTATGCTAAGTGACAACTTAAGCCCAATTGAACGACCAAGCTAACAATCGGTTAGACATATAGGCTGGCCCAAACTCAAAATCACTGATCTATATCCAATTGAAAGGATTTGATGCAACGGTTTGGTCAGTGTTGGTTTATGTTATTTTTAGTATAATTGTATTTTCACATTTTTTAATTATTTATTCCTTTTAGGATTAGATTAAATATTATTTTCTCTTTTTCTTTTATAACTAGGTAGAATATTTTCCTTTTATTATTAGGCCATCTTTTCCTTTTATGATTAGATTGTATCTTTTCCTTTTATAATTAGGTCATCTCTTGTAATCTATTTAAACCCATTGTTGGGTTCATTATTAAATGAAGAATTAGAAGAATTTGAATTCCATCTTTCAACATGGTATCAGAGCCTCAAATTTTTCCTTTCGATCCGGGTAAACTTTTTCTCTAGTCCTCCATTTTTCTTCTTCGTCATCTTCTTCGTCTTTTAGAAAAAAAAAAAAAAACATCCTCTCAAAACCTTTTCTCTTCCCCTCCTAAACTTCATTCTTCTTCATAATCTTCTTCGTTTTTTTCCCAACAAAAAAAATCTCCGAAATCATCACTTTCTTCTATGTGTTTTTTTTTCTTCCAAATCTTTCTCCAAAATCTTCTTCTTTCCCCTTCAAATCCTTTAAGAATTTCTTCCTTCAAACCTCTATGTTCTCATTTTATAAAACCCTAGAAAATCCAAAATCTCACTACTAATGTTAGCCCTGGCATCTCATTTCCCAGCTGGCCCTGGCATCTCCTTTCCCAACTGGGTCTGGCATCTCAGGTGGCCCTGGTATCTTCTTTCCCAGTTGGCCCTAGCATCTCCTTTCCCAAATTGGCCTGGCATCTCCTTTTCCAAATTGGCCCTGACAAGTATCTCCAAATTGGCCCTGACAAGCATTCCCAAATTGACCTTGACCAGCATTCCCAAATTGTCCCTGATAACACTCATCCAATTTGTTCCTGGCAACACTCATCTAATTTGTCCCTGGCAATACTCATCCAATTGACCCAGGCAACATTCATCATCCCAATTCACATCATCATCTCAATTGGCACATCATCATCACAATTAGCGCATCATCATCACAATGACCAACTCTGATAAATTTAACTTCAAGCTTGGCTTGTATTCCATATACAATCCAGCTTGAGGGGCAGTGTTGGTTATGTTATTTTTAGTATAATTGTATTTTCACATTTTTTAATTATTTATTCCTTTTAGAATTAGATTAAATATTATTTTCTCTTTTCCTTTTATAATTATGTAGAATATTTTCCTTTTATTATTAGGTCATCTTTTCCTTTTACGATTAGATTGTATCTTTTCCTTTTATAATTAGGTCATCTCTTGTAATCTATTTAAACTCATTGTTGGATTCATTATTAAATGAAGAATTAGAAGAATTTGAATACCATTTTTCAACAGTCAGACAATTCGAATTTTGACCTTGGATTGGCTTGACTAGGGTGGTGTAGCAAAAAAACATTTATATTAACAAAACAAAAATTGGGAATGTGAGCAAATAAATATTTTATGAAGAGTATGGAGAGCAGATTACAGACCTGAGTAAGTTCAGCATCTTTCCCGGTTTTCTTATATTTCATGCAACATTCATAGGCTTCAAGCAACTCACGGCGGTATGCCTGGAAAAAAGTACATCGTGACTTGACTATAAGAAATATCATCTGAAGATGTTATCAATTATCAGAAATCTCAAGTAAAAACATCAATAACAAATGGCAAAAATTATTTAGAACAAAAGGAATAGACTGTAAGCGCCAGTTTGTTTCATGTGTTTCGTTATGGTTTAGAGACTCGACATTGTGTATCCTCCTTAATTTCACTATTTTTTTTTTTAGAAGTTTATTTCCCAAATTTTCTTTCCTTTTAAAACAGGTATTTTTTTGACAAGGAATCAAATATGAAAAGAGGCAAAGCTCATGAATACAAGATCCAACAAGGGAACAAAAAAAAAGAAAGGATTACAAAACGCTCAAAAATATTTCTAGGAGAGATCAGAGTAATCAAAACAGCAAAAGAACAAATAAGAAACTAGTGAAAAAACGTTCCAGATGGTAGCAATGACTTGAAATTTAGTATAGCTTCTATAAATAAAAAATGAATACTAAAAATGTAATTATTGTAAGACAATATTGAGACTGAATAGTTGTTCCACCTATTATTCATGGAGGCAATGCCTTTATATAGAATATAC
>JBBMKA010072268.1:0-15605 GCA_037833695.1 Sechiopsis laciniata | reverse complement strand
TCCCATGATCAAGCAGCTCCTCCTCTAGCCGTCCCGGTGCTGTCCCAAGTTACCTGGTGGAAAAACCACAGAAAAAAGGGTAAGTGCAAAGGCACTCAGTAAGAATCCTCAACAGGGGTACATTACGCAAGTCACATCATCTAGTATCCTAGCATACAAGCAGAGCAACATCACAAAGGCAGTCTCAACACAAGTACATTCACAACATGCTCATACCATCGAAAGTCTCTAACTCACAGCTAAGGATCCACTGTGGATCTCCAAATGGGTTATCAATCTAACCCCCAAAATCTCAAGAGTCTCTAACTTCGGCTACGGTGATCAGCTCACTATGCTGATCTTGGACACTTGGGAGAGTACCCAAGCGTCGGGCTCTAACTGAACGGAAAGGTGACTGATACACTAGCCCGAGGGAGCTCTCCTCCCGGCATCTAATATACATACGCACACACCACATGCTCCTGCAAACCATATAAATGTAGGCCTACACAAACTATGTCGGTCCAGGAGCGCATGCCTATGACTCGAAAAGGTGAGCACTGATCCACAGCAGGCGGGAGGCCCTCGGCACCATACTGTGGCAGCCTGAATCACACCCAACGCCTGAAGCTAAAGGTCGTCCCAAAGGAGGCTTGCACCAAGGAAAGGACCCCTCTCTAGCAGGCCACAAACTAGGCTTATGCCGGTGTGGTAGCTACTCCACACCCGGCTGCCGGGGGTAAGGAATCTATCCTCACAGCCCGACCGGTGGGGACACATATGTTGGTCCACTCTCAGCCTCTGGATGATGACAACCTAACAGGATCTAGCTAAAAAGAAGCACCCTAGAGCTAACAGTGTTCAGCATCAATATCATTGCACAATAACATACAACATATGTCAATCACAGATAAAACAGTCACCACAACATAGTAGTTCAATCCAGGGTACATAAATCTACATGCCAGATCCTATAAGACAAGCCATACAATCCTATCCACTAACAAGTATATCGTCAGGCAATAAACAGGCAAGCCTATATACTAACAAGTTCAGTAATAGAAATAACGTTCAAACACCTATCCACTAGCATGCTTAGAAAATAGTAACACACAACTAGAAAACTATTAGTGGCAAGCGCAGGGTCCACACAACCCCGGTAAGAAATCCTTACCTGGAATGCAAGCAGAACGAATACATAAAACAATGCTCCATGAGCTGCAGAATACCAACACGAGTAACAGCCTAGGCATAGAAATTAACAAGCACATAATTAATATTTAACAGCTAAACAAGACTAGGTGACCAAAGGCACAAGGCTCAAGAAGCAATTACCCAAAATCAGGAAGAACATGCTCGATAGCAGGCTTCGGCGAAGGCCAAGGCTTGCGTGTGGGCGAACGAGGCACGACTAGTGCGAAGCTTAGTTAAGGGCGAGGCTGCGGGCAGACGCGAAGGGCGAACGTCTCGCTGAGGCGAAAGGCTCGTTATAGCGAAATACAAAAGTGAACGCAGCACAACGGATCGGCTCGGACAAGCAAACGGCGTGGTCTTAGCTGCGAATAGAACAAGAGTCGACGGATCTCAACATCAGGCCACAGAAAACCAACGGAGAACGAGAATAGTTTGGGCAAAACGTACCTGAGGCGAATGGTGAGCGAGAATCGTGGTTGCTGCAGATTGTCTGGTTGTCTACAAGGGTGAAGGCATGCGAGACTGGGCGATCGGGTGATCTGTTCAGCGATGAGGGCTGCGATCGCGAGCGGGCGCGTGCGCTGATGCGGCGACAAAGGCTCAATGCTGCGGCAAAGATCGACGAAGGGTGAGGGCAGCTAGGGTTTGGCGAACTTCATCTTGGCAAAAAGTGAAGAGCAGCTAGGGTTTGGGCGAACTTCAACTCGACGAAGAGTGGAGGGCAGCTAGGGTTTGGGCAAACTTTAAATTGGCGAAGGGTGGAGAAGTAGAGGGAGAGCTCTTAACAAAAGAATGAGAAGAAGAAAGAAAGAAATGAAGGAAAACGTTCTTATATAGTGACCTCTTCGCCACGTGTTGAAATCTCCCAGAACCAACCAACCTTTGAGTCCCAGCAAAGACACCATTTTCTCCATTTTCTCTTCTTTTAAACAAAACCTCCAAACTCTAACCAATAGGCTTCGAGTCCTGGCGAGGGAAACTTTAAACAAATAATTTCTTTCTTTTTTTCTTTTAACCAAAGAACCTCATAGCTTTCCAAGATGCAACTCTATCCCTAGAACCTTGAAATCGAAAGAATAACCGAACTCAGCAAATGACAGAAACAGCCCTGAAATCTTGAAGGCAAAATTACCAAAATGCCCCTAACGGATCAAACTGCCCTAACAACCCAACCGCACAACCGAATCAACAACTGAACATACCTGGAGAACCAGAATGGAAAACTCGGCCGTTACAATTAAACCCATAGGGGAATCCCACATCGGTTGGGAAGGGGAACGAAGCACTCCTTATAAAGGGTGTGGACACCTTCCCCTAGCAAGACGAGTTTTCCCACGGGGGGAGAAATAAATCCGTAAGACCATTGGGCCAAAATGGACAATATATTGGCTTGTGATGAGTTGGGCCTTAACAGATGATATCAGAGGCAGGCATCGGGCCGGTGTGCCGGGTCCATCGGGACACTAGACCTTCTAAGGGGGGTGGAAACCCATAGGGAAATCCCACATCGGTTGGGAAGGGGAATGTAGCACTCTTTATAAAGGGTGTGGACACCTTCCCCTAGCAAGACGCATTTTCCCACAGGGGAGAAACAAATCCGTGAGGCCATTGGGCCAAAGCGGACAATATCTTGGCTAGCGATGGGTTGGGCCTTTACATCCAATGAGTAGCTTAGCAACAATATGTATTTTTTTGGTTGCTGCACTGAGCAATAAGCTAGAAATAGTTAATATTTTTTGCTTGTTTCACTAAAAGATATATATTGTTTTGTTCAAAGCAGGATAGTAGGATATCCATGGTTTTGTAATTATTTTGTTAATGTACTAAGCAACACAATATGTTGCCAAGTCGTTCAGGTTTTTTTTTTTTTTTTTTGTAAATGATAATGAACAAACTATCATTATATATTTTAGGAATTATGTGAATAGTAAATTTGTGTTCTTTCTCTAAGTTGAATTTTATAATTTTAGAATAATTATTATTGCATTTAAAGGAGGTGAACTTAGACCATCAACTTGATTGCTCATGGAAAAAATAAGACTAGACTTGCAAATTTAGAGTTATTTTCTTTGGTTCAATTTTGTTAGACTTGAACATTGTTATGGTCTAGCCTGCTTTAGACAATTCTTGTAAGCACAAAAAACTTGTCCAGAGCAATTAAAGAAAAGAGAAGGTTTAGCCAACATACACATTTCACATACTTTCTTGAAATACAATGAAGAATTCAATCATTTAATTACACGAAAGAATTTTGTAGCGTATATTTATAATACATTCAAGAATATCATAAAAGATGAAGATTTTCCTCCAATCATCAGAAAGTTGTCCAGATCCACTCAAAATCTCAATCTCAACACATACATGAAGAAGACAACAATTTGGCAAGATTACGACACTCTGAATATGGATGACGAAGAATAAAAGAAGATAGAGACAAATGCATCAATTTTCAACGGAGCAATCAAACAAGGTGGATCCCTTCTTTCAATAGAGATTAGCTTCCTCTTCTAATCTCCTCCTCCATTGCAATCCAATTCCTGAAGGACAACAACACCAACAACATGCAGTGCTCAGCTACAAGGAAGAAATAAGCAAGATATATGTTAGAAGAAAGGTCATATGTGGTAACTACAATGAACAAATCATTGATTAGAAATAGAAGCAGCCAATCTTATGCTTTTTTTCACTTTTCCTTTCAATGGCCATTCTTACATTATTTATCCTCCATGATGGAAAGGTATAAGATGCCCCAAAATAGTGAAAAAGTAGTAAGTCCAAAAATAGTTTTCAACATAGCAGAATATTACTATCCAAAGACTAGCCTGCCACAAAGACGAAAAAAATATGTTACGTAGAATTGAAAAACCGATCTTGGTAAAAAACTGATTGGTAGTATCCAGTTTGACAGTTAAGTTGAATGATACTTGTTTAGATTAATATTTCTCTGGAAATTCTCATTGTTATCATGTTGATTTCATCAACTATTTAGATGTACACCAGCTCATAATCACACAATAGATAACTGATAGAATATTTCATCTACACAACATCGACCCGCAATTTCTTTCTCGGATTCTCATAGAATATGCTTAGGAAAGTAGTTTCAGCCAGAAACACAACTAAAAATACCAAATTAATATAAAATAAATGCAAAAGAATGTTGATAGATAATTTGACTCCACAACATGAGAAAAAAAAGAGTGAGGTTGGAATGTACAAGAAATTATCACATACATGAAGGGGAAGGGGCCACCGTGTATATACACCAAAATCTCATTGAGAGAAAAAGTACCAAATAAGATATTGAAATAGATTTTTGCCCATCATAACTCATTGGAAAAACTAGGCATGAAAAAGAGGATCCTAAGCGGAAAAGGGAGGGGAAGAAGAAGAAAAATTGTAGCCAACGAAACCATTTATCTTTTATGAAACTAAATTCGCTTTGAAGAAATAGCTGCTTCCAGAAACGAAGAGTAATACACATATAAAATGGTAGAAAATTCTTCAATTTTGACTAACCATAATTTTGATTGACCATAGTTTCTCTTTAAATTTTGTCAGATTTCAGGAGGGGATCGCAGGGCTTTGCTAATTTCGAAATTTCAAAATTATTGTTCAAGATTGCTTTATACTTGTAGTTGAGCACCAGTAAGAAGCTAATAGGTTTCTAATTTTTTACCGATAAAGAAAAAAAAATAAAGAGAATAATAGAAGAACAAAAGAAGGAAAAACAAAAAGAGAGAGGCAAAACTCACCAAATCGATCGACTTATTCTTCTCTTTTTGAAATGCCTCTTCCTGTTCTTTGTTTGTAAAATTATGGAGTGAAATCTGTGATTTCCTCCTCCAAAGATGGAGATTTTCCTCCAAAATAGGGATTATGAACCCTAACCCCCAAACAATAAATTGACCAATTTTTTAATTTTTTTTTGACAATTCTTCAGATTTTTAACAGAGTTAAAACAAATTTTAAAGACATGGACTATTTTTAAGTTTTGTGAAAAGTCTGGGGATTAAATTTGGACACTTTAAAGTCTATGGACCAAAATTGAACAAACGTGAAAATTTAGGGACTAAAATTGGACATTTGAAAGTCGGAGGACCAAAATGGAACAAATATGAAAGTCGAGGGACCAAAATGATATTTTAACTTCTAATAATATTTGTGTTGCAAATTTTTTTTTTTTGAGGAAATATTTGTGTTGCCACTAACTATTATACATTTTAAGAAATCTGTGGAATTTTAAGCTATGATTTTGGAGAATACAAAAACTGTGTATGTATAAACCACTAGATTAGGAGTTTTTATTTCTTTATTAATAAAAAAAGACAACGTTTTTTTTTTTTTAAAAAAAAAAAAAATTAAGATTTGAGTTAATAAATTGTATCCGCCAGGGAATGTTTAATTCTAAAACCAATTGGAACCGATTGGATTCGATGGGCGGTTAAAAAAATCTGCAACTTTGGCCCATAAAGTCTCGCATATGGAAAAAACCACTTTTCTACCCAAAAGTTGTCATTTGCAAAAAAGTTCAAATTTGCAAAATAGTTCAAATTTACTCTTCAAAATTTGAACTTTTTGTCAATAAGTTAAGAAAATACTTTTTTTTTAATTAAACACTTTTGGTCCTTCTGTTTTTATGAAAATCACTTATGGTTTTTTTTTTACTATATATATATAAAACAACCAACAAGTTTCATTAATATTCAAACCAAAAACGGAGAATGTTTGTTCATTAATATTCAACCAAAAACGGAGAATTAAAACAGTCTCTACATGATCTTTTTTAGTCCCCACACAAAATGGACCAATCAGAGGGAACAAACCCATGAGATACAACAACGGCTCAATTCCACGGATCGAAAAAAGGACTCTAATAGATTAGGAATGTAGATAAGTGCATTACTAATCGTTAAGAAAATAGTACAAATCAAGACCTTCGCAAACCCGAATTCATGACAATCCATTAGAAAAAAGCCCATAAACACTCGTCGACTCAACCTTGGCTGACTTTTGAAATTGTTTGGGGGTAATCTTGCATCCATAGTTATCACTAACATTCATGACCTCTCCAAAACATGAAGGGGAACAATCCATCCCACAAAGAACTCCCCTAGACCGACTAAAACCCTAATGATTAAGACTCTTTTTATCCACAAACTCTAATAAAAGATGGACTGATACACAAATACAAAAACAGCCAACCAAAGACACTAACCCTAACACTAAAATAAAAGTAGACAAAAAAAGAAACGACTGAACTATATTCAAGAAAAGAAACGAGAAGGAAACAACATCGAGGGAACTATACCAAAACAAAGCATTAATCAATAAAGGAGAAGAACTTGAAATTAAGTGGACCACGAACCTGACAACATAACCAACAGGTTTAGAAGAACCGAAGGTTTGGGTCAAGGATAAGTCTGGATCAATAAACCGAGTCAGATACATGACTGCTGATTACTAATTGCCTCGTGCGCAATTCGCACTCGCGCAAGTATATGCGATATGCAGTAAGTAATAAGTAATAATCGATCTCGATAGGGAATTTGCAACAAGTAGATGTATATTAAGAGTTAGTAAGAATAAACTAAAGAAGCATGAGATTTGAAGTTGTGTAATTGATAAGAAAAAGAACTAAGATTGCGATCTAAGAACAAACGTAACCTGTTGGGTCTTCCGCCAGTTTCTTTTTCCAAGTCCACTGGAGGAAAACATGCGTGGATAACTAATTGACGCGTGCTAAACATTAAAACAGCATTATAAGATCTTTTTCACCCACATGCTTGTTAACATCCTACCCCTAAATCTAACGAGAAATCCTTATATGCAAAGCTAAATGTTGAGACCCTCGAAATGCAAACTAGATTGATTAAAGATAAGCTGCTATGAGAAAAATAGCACATACTGGACTTCACCTCAAGCCCCCTTCTGGAGCACCTGATTGCAACCTTCCGGTACATTACCCGCAGATTTTCTTTTAACGACAAGTTTTACATATGCAGCTAGTGAGTTGGTTATTCCTAACTCCCCTCTAAAATGCCTAAGACTAAACATTACCTAGTGATTACGGTTAGGTTAAGCTCTTAACATTCCCTTTTCCAAGGAAAATGCTAAGCACTCACAAGTGGATTGTCAATCGACCCTTGAGAAATGCATACAACCTTCGTCCTTACTACTTTACCCTCTCATCGCTAATCAATTTTGTTATGAGCATTATGAACTTCTCCCTAAGGGTGCTTCTTAATATTAATCCTAACCAACCATTGTCAACAGAAAATTAAGTCCGAAACAAAAGATGCATAGCATTAATCTCAAGAAAGCGTTACAAACTACTCCTACAATATGCGACTACACTATATTACATGTTATGAACTGCAATATACTAAACTGCAATATAAGCTATGGCATAGATGAAATCGTCATCATTGTTGCCAGTGAAGCCTTTTTTAACAAACACTGCATGGTACTGGGTTCTTCTAGGGCTACAGATGAACAGAATTTGCTAAGGTCTCTCAAGAGACCTCGGTGTCTTCGTCGCTCATCAATGGTAGTATCCTCTTTGAACAAACACATAATTCTTTCGATTGCAACTCCATTTATAGGGTCCAAAGTTTTCTTATTGATCATGTTCAATCTTTGGGTAAATCTCTGTCTGGAATATTCGTTTGTCGATTCTTTCCATCCTTGTTCCAATGATTCCGTAATTTGATTGACATCCAATCTTTCCTTTTATGTCTTGTTGACTCGGCTGCTCCATTCGTCGTCCGCATTTATGACGAGCTTCCTGCGAATTTAAACACGTCAACGAGTTCTAAGCATTAACCACAGTTTCCGCGCTTATGTGCGCGTTTTACCTCTAAAAACAACATTTTTCTCAAACCTCTAGTATGCACGTGTTGTAGGCCATAATGCGCGATAAATGCGAATGTAGTGATTAACTATCCATTTCATGTTGTTTGCTCGTTTACTATTGAATAGAATGTCGAGTTTAGGAAGCTTAAATAGTGCTATTATTTAGGGCTATCAATGCACCCCAAATCAAACCATCTCGGGCAAACCATGGGCCTCAGTCTGAGGTCTGGTCGGGGGATCGAATCGACCACCACAAAGCCATCTACATGAAAAACATCTAGCCTTACCTCTAGTCGCACAATCGACTGGCTAAACATCCAGCATTGTGACATCTGGCTCAAGCTCTTACATGTGCCTTTGACGACGACAAGCCTCTTCTAGATCTTTGTTACTTCAGTAGCCACAATAATCGCGATTCATCAACGATGAGACTAATCTTCTCCTTCGTTTTGGCATTATCCTTTGAAATGGCACTTCTTTATAGCTCACAGAAAAATCGATAACCTTCAACCCTTTCTCAAGGCTTTTGGAAGGGTTTAAAATTATTAAATTAGTCTTGGAAGGACCCTAGGGGCCTTGCCCCGAAAGGGCAAATGTTCTCCTTAGTCTTAAGAAGGTTAATTAGGTAATTTAAGCCCTATGGCAATTTTATAAATATTAGGCTGCTGGATTTTGGCTTTTAAATAACCTTTTTCTCTTCATTTGGCCTAATTTTTTTTCAGATCTCAATCTTGGCTCTCAAATTATCCCCCTCAAGCTCTCTTTTCTCACAAACCTCACAAGTCCTCTATTTTTATCTCAATTCTCATTGGTTTACGTGCCCAAGCACTCTGGAATCGCCATCTCTGCTCAATAATCAAATTCCCTATTGATTACATTGAAAATTAAGCCTTAGATCGGTAAAAATCCCCTCAAAACTCGTGTAATAACTTGAAGGTTGGTTTTAATTTCGTCATGAACATGTTTATTAGAGACAGTTCATTAGGGTGATCACCTATGGCTAGAAAATGTGTTTGATCACGTCTGAGCCGTTCTCAGCTGCGCGATCCGTCCATGCCAGCAATCGAACCTCACGCGCCTTTTAAACCTAGCTAGCATCTCCTGAGCCTACGTGTGAGCCTCTTTGAGCCATTGATCCTCTTCCGACCCTATTGTATATGCGGGAACCAGATTCGAACCTCCTTGGGATGCACTGCTTGCTGCTGCTGTTGACTGAAAATTACAAAAACTCCATTTTAGGTAATTTCAACGTTCTAAGTTCGATTTTGTGGGTCTAATGTGCCATTTTTTATTCATTTTCATTTTATAGGTTTAGAAAGTCTGAAAAATCTTATAAGAGTGTTGTAGCTTTGAATAATTGTAGAACCCTTGGATTTTGTTCAAGGTAAGGGGTTTATTCATCCAATACGAGACTTAAGAACATTGATTGTTAACCTTGGCATACAGGTGATTGATATTCCTTAGTTTACTAGATTGGTTATCTACTGTTTGTTATAAACTTAGGATGTGGATGATGTTGATCGGTGAAACCCTATTAAGTAAGCATGTTATAGATGTTACATAGGGGGTAGTATTGAATTATGGTCTATGTTAATCTTATGTGAAATGTGTTGTTGATTATTTAGCCTGATAGGTAAGCATGATAGCTTATGTTACCCAGCTTGTTCTCTTTGTTTCTCTTGTAGGTTAGCATATATGTAAATGTTACTCAGAGGTCTCATCATGTTAAGTCTTGGTAGGTGAGCATGCGTGTGCGTGTTACCCAGGCGTGATGGGTTTTGCCTTGGTAAGTAAAGATGCTTAGGCATGTTACCCAAGGTTACGTCTAGCTAATTATGCTTAGTGATTGACTGCTTGATATATTGTAATGTGTTTCTCTAATGTATGTGCTCACTGATCCTTTGTCAGGATCTTTACTGAGTTATAGATTCACCCTTTCCTTCTGTGGTTTTCTACAGGTACTCACGAGCTGTATCGAAATGACTAATCAGAGTTGGATAGACCATGTGATCTAGTCTTTTATTGTTATGGAGTCTTATTTTATCTTGTTATTTCTTTTGTAGGAGCTGAGTTTGAGGCATGTTACTGCTACTAGGTTTATTTTATTTTCACTGTTTTCTTTAGGGTACCCTACTTCATTATTGTTTCTATTTCGAACTCTGAGTGTGCCTTTTTTAATTAAATAAATGATTAGTTTCAACATACCTTGTTTATTGTTGTTTTTAAGATCATACATTTAGGGTATAGACCTAGGTTGAGACCCTAGTCTTGGTCGGGTCTTAGTCCCTGCATTTCATGAGTCTCACTCCAGTGCTACATTTTCTCCTATTGAAGAGGATGTTTCTTCCAGCAGCTTCCTTCTCCCTAATCCCTTTGCCCACCCACATGAATCTTTTCTCCATCCCCCACTCAGAAACCTTCCACCTTCTGCCAAAAAGTCATTGGAGCTTTGATATCTCAAAGGGTCAACTTCCCAACCTTCGGCGAGGATGCCTCATAGCACTACACCGTTTAACAGAAGCCTCCATTTTAAGGGTTGTGCCCTAAATGCCTTGTAGTTTGTAATTAAATAACATTTATTATATTCAGTTGTAATTAATAAAGAGTTATTAATTATTGTTTATTGTTATTTAATTTTCACATCATCCTAACTAAACACATTAATTGGATTAATGACGTTAAACCCAAGGTCATCATTATGAACATTTGGGCAAGTATGTGAGACATACAAGTGGATTTGCGTTCATGTGGATGATCTAAAATCGTCTATAGTATATGGACTCAAACAGGGCTCCACTGTTGGTACAACCAGCTTTGCAATAGTTACAGACAACCTGATCCTGGTTTTTCATGTAGAGAATGTTAGTGGGGTGTGTTGTGTCGCAAAAGATCACGCGATGTTCTGTTATGCTTTAGTGAAATGTAAATGATGTTTAATCATTTACGCGTTTTTTGGATCTAGAATGTGCAAGTATACATAGTCTATTCTAGCAAGTTTTAAAGTAAGTAAAAGTCATATCCATAGGGATTTCGTGTCATATTCTTCTCGGTTCGAATTGTAAGAGTTATGGTAACGGGGATAAAGGTTTTGATGGATCTATAACTACTTTTGCTGAAAGTAAAATGCTTAAGTTAAATAAACAATCGATTTAAAAGCTAAAATGATAAAGATGCAAAGTGGATTGAAATGAACTTAAACCGTTTAAAAGGTATCAGAAGGGTACTAGGGGTTTTCAGGTATCACGCTACAGCAATGAGGTATTTAGGTGAGAAGTGAACTACTGCTTTGCTCTAACATAGGCTCTCTCGAGTTCTAGCATTTAAATATTAACAGAGCCAACAACACTAGTAAAAACTTTATCTCTAAGTGTTCTTCAAATTGCAAGTTAAGACTAAGAAAACCTAGTGTATGTCATGCAAGGTCGTTTTATCTCTTTCCTCTCGGAATCGAAATAAAGCAAATAGAAATGGTTGATCAAACGAAATGTACTAAAATGAAAATAGCATGTATTCACAATTCAACATCTCCCAACCTCTTTTGCTAGAGCAAAATACTCTACTTCTCTATTTCCTTCCGATGGTGAATTTAGGTACTCATAACGCAGAAAATATTTGAAGCAACAAATGAAACAAAAACCATATTTTCAAAGTAAACAAAAGATAAAGCAAAACAGCAGAAATAACAAATGTTCAACAACTGTGCTAAAGCAAAAATAATGCAAAACAAATAACGGAGAAACCAATGTAATCATTATTATTTGATATTCGTTTACCAATGTAATCATGATTTAACAAAAAAGGCATGCAATCCAGCTATCCAAATTCAAATGGGAAGAAAAGGATGGAATAAAAAATAAAATAAAATAAGTTGTTAGTCACAACTCATGAGAACTTATAAGGGAAATTGTAATGGATTTGGGGAAAAAAATCGAAATGAGCTCGTGAATGAAAAGGATCAGAACAAAGAACAAAGCTTTCATTTTGGTTTTCTTCTTTCTTTCAGCTGTTTGAGATTTGGGAACGCAATTTTCTATAGAGTTTAAATCTCCCATTCCATTAACCATTCTTCCAAATCGTGTAAATCCTTTCACTTTCATCCCTAATTAACTTGGGCATTTGTTTTCTTGTCTCTTCTGGTTCTTGTAATATGTTGGCTTCTGGTTCTGGTTTTTCTTGTCTTTTCTATTTCTAGTTTTTAAAGGGAAAAAGGAATGATAGACTCTCCAATCGATTTCGTACTGTCATAGACTCTGCCATAAAAGAATCAAAGGCGTATCAAAACAATTCTAAAAAAAAAAATATATATCATACCTTTGTATCTCTATTGATTTATTATATTAAATTTCTTAACAACAAAAACCGAAAGGATCGGTAGCCAGATATATCTAAAAAAAGACCCATAAATAATGCATTTTTAAAGAAGGGTAAGAACCACCACACCTTTCACATCACACATCAACTTCTGCACTCTTACCTTTCATTTCCATCTACTGTAGTCAAACATGCCCATAATATTTTAGTTTGCATTGGCTATATTTTGTTTATATTCTATATTTCAAGAAAGGAAACATTTTAAAACATGAAGGATAAGAACCGATTATTCCTAGTTTTAACGACTCATGTTGATTTATGAATATATTTTGTTTATTTTTCTATTTTACACTTTACTTTATCACGTTAAGTTATTAATGTCAGTTTAATTTAACTTTATATATTATGAATAAGAAATTATAAATTGAAATCTTTCTCTTTGAATATTATTGAACAAAAAATTATTGAAATTAAATTTTTTTTTTTTTTTTTATGGTTATCAAAAAGAAAATTTACTCTCTATACCAATTTCTTGGCCTTGTATTTTTTTAAAAAATCAATTGTATTAAAAGCACCGAGCCAACAAACTAACCATCAATGTTTTCAAACCAATGAAAATAACAAATGTTCAACAACTGTACTAAAGCAAAAATAAAGCAAAACAGATATCAGAGAAGTAAGGTAGAGAAAAAGCCTGGTCGAAAGCACTAAAATAGTGTCTCTGGCTTGACTCCATCAATACTCTACAACTCTAGTGATACACGGCTAAAGCTAACCAACTAAATGGCTGGAAATAATGCTAAAAGCTAAGCTACTTCTAGAAAAACGATAATCTAATGCTATCGGAACAAAGCTTAGGGTAAAATGCTCTGGTTAAGCTAAGTTTCGTACGACATAAATAAGAAAAAGGTGATTAGAAAACGAAAAGGAATTTTGATCTCTCGAATGCCGGGAGGATCCTCTTCAACGTAGACGAAAACTACTATTTATACAACTCTTGACAAACTCTTCTCCATGATTCTATTGTGCCTGCTCCACCTCTAACATTCTCTGCTCCACAATCCACGCACGCAGCTCTCTGCCAGAGAGGTTAAAAAGCGACGGCTGAGATTAAAATAGCTGCCGTGGATCTTTGACATGCGCCCTTGATTTTAGATATTTTCACGAGCTCCAATTCTACTTTAAGGCTTCTCCGCTTTAGCGATGCATCCGCACATTTTCACATTTCGCACCATAGGAATGCTACAGCCAAAGAGAAGTATTAGGTCTTAAAGAAGTGAAACTTAAGGATTCACACATTTATGCACTTTTTGCTACATCAAACCTCTAAAATGCTATCCTAAACAGAAAGCTATAGGATATTGACATTTTGCCCAAATTATATGCTACATGGAACAACAGATTCTTTTAATAATTTAACAAAGCTTTCTTGAAATACTCTTATACTTAGTCATTTATCAGGATGCCTATGTAAAAGAATTTTTCATAAGATCGGACCAGAAATGTAAGAACCCGTAATTTTTAAGCTACGATTTCCACTTTATGCTTACTCAATATAGTTACAAAACATGGATTTTCAAATTTTCAAATTCAAATCCAGTAATTACTCATGTTGATTATAAATTCCATTAATAAATAAAATTAAGAAGCCCTTGGCCAAGGTGTTTCAAAAATGTTTCAAATAAATAAATATTTAAATGCAAGTAAAGGCATCCATGCCAACAGTTAATAGAAATAATAGGAGTTTAAACATTGCATGCTACACTAAAAGGAAATGACATCTATCCTATCAACACTTAAGAAATAATGTAGCAGCTCCACCCATGATTTCTTCAACATCTCCCAACTAACCGTCTCGGTGGTATCTCTGATTACCTGGTGAAAAAACCACAGAAAGGGTGAGTATATAAGAATACTCAGTAAGAACTCTCCAACAGGGGTACAATGCACAAAGTAGAACTTAACATGCTAGCAATACATATTTCCCATCCCAACTTGTCACAGCTCATACAACTCATTTTCAACTAATCATGAAGTTCATTACACAACTCTCTAGCTCAACTAACAATCACAACTGGTTATGAAGTACGTTACATAACTAATTCGCTCAAACAACTTTATACTATTGGTTACTATGACACCGATCCAGGTGAGCCATCTACCTGACACTCGGGGCGTTACGCATACACCGCATGCTGCTGAAAACCAATCAGTTGTAGGCCTACACAAGCTGATGTGGTCTAGGTCCACATGCCTATCTCGACAAGGCAAGAGGTGCCCACTGAGTCACAGTCCTAGAGGCCTCACTAGTGCACCGAGTCGACCTGCTCACACCTATCGCTCTAAGATAAGACTCCCACATAGCAGGTGTACACTATCAGGGCCCGCCTAAAAAGGCTACGAACTAGGCATCGCCATGGGCAGCTTGTTACATCACATACCTGGCTATCGAGCGTGGAAATAAATCCTCAACAGTTCTGACCCATGAGAACAAAGTGTGTTGTGTTCTCTATAGCCTCTAAATGATGAAAACTAAATAATTCAACTTAATAACGTTTACTAGTCTAGTCCTATCAGATCACCTGTAATGCCTAAAAAATTTGTAATTTAAGTTTTGTAAAAAAAAAAAAAAAAGTTTTAATTTTATTGATTTATTTGAAAATATATATATATATAAAGAAAATAAAGAGAAGAGAGCTTTAAGAGAAAGAAAGTGGCTGGATTTTAAAAGGGTAAAGGCCCATTTAAGTTAAAAAGAAAAAAGGGCATTTTTGTTTGAAAAAAAAAAGAAAAAAAAACCCACACTTCTTCTTTCTTTTTCTTCTTCCTTCTTCTCATCCAACTTCAAACCCTAGCCTCCACTTCAACCCACCAACGCCGACGCCGTTCATCCCTCTTTGTCGCTGATAACTCTCAATTAGAGAGTTATTTAGTCCTCCTAATAGGGTGTTTTAACCAAAAATCAGGCATTATTATCGATATTCATCAAATAGAACCACTTATGAATAGGAAATTAAGCTTAAAATGCATTGCATGTAGCAAAAGAGGTTAGGACTAAAAATGCTAAGAAATCATGAGTTTTTATGCAAAAATGTTAATGTTTGAAGCATTCCTGATCGCATTTCAAAGAGACCCTTATCTTGTTAAATTGTTGTCATCATTTTAGGTTTTTGAATGCCGAGAATGCTTAGCAAAGCCTTAATCAGAGGTGTAGAGTTGAAGAGAAGAAAAAGCCAATTTTTATGCGAGAGTCAATGTTTGCAGCA
>JBBMKA010072228.1:0-15611 GCA_037833695.1 Sechiopsis laciniata | reverse complement strand
TATATTTTAATATTGATGTTAGCCGAAATTAAAAGATAAGTTTGATGAGATTTAATATAGAATTTGAAAAAAAAAAATACAAATTTAAAGTGGGATTAAAGAGTGGTTAAAGGTGAGTTAATAGTGATTGTTTACTACAAAAAACAAACGAGGAGTTATTGAGGAGTGGTTATTAACCACTCCTCATGTCCAAAAAACAAACACACCCTTAGTGTGTAGAAATGGGATTTTTTAATTATGAAAATTTAGAAAAAGCACTTTTTTTATCTTCAATAATTATTTTTGGTGGAAAAAAAAATTAATTATTGCTCATAGCATTCACATGCAAAAGTACAAGAAATTTTTAGTCTTCACCGAAAGATTCCGTGTTCAAAATGAATTGTCAAATCTATGGTTCTTGATGTTTCTTTTAAAAAAAAAAGGATAAATAAACTTTCTTAATGTCTAAATCTTACTTTTTTGATATTGTTTGTTTGTTGTTAATGTCTCAATCTTACTATTCTTTTCTCTTTATTCTCTTATCCCAAAAAACCTTACTACTCTCTTTCCTCATTCTTGTAGTTCAATTGACTAAGCTTAGTTGATTTTGATTTGAATTTTTCCACATTTTTTATTTTTTGGGTAATGTTTATCTTAGAAAAAAGAAACCCACTTGGATTGTTAAATAAATGCTCATTTTTAATGTTTGCAGGATGTTATTGATCTTCTTAGAATTTTCTTGATCTATGCCTTTTCATGTTCTTAGTTGGTGTTAGTTGAGGAGTATGATTATATGGTTCTCTTTCGTTTTTAATGAATGAATATGCTTTTGCAAAAAAAAAGCTCTTTTTTAATGAAGTAATGAATACCATGAAAGGGGGTCTATAACATTCACTCGAAGCTTTTAAAATAATAACGGTTCACAAATTTATTATCATTAACTTGATCAGACACCAGAAAATTAGAAAAGGAAAAATATTTTTAATACATAAACCCTTGTAAATATATATATATATTTTGACGGTATAAACCCTTGTAAATAATACTATAATAAAATGATGAAAACATGAACATTCATTTTAGTATTTTGGATATGGTTATGTACATAAAACATATATGTTGGAAAATTCAAGGCTTCTCATTTTGTGTGTAAACATAATCCAAATGCGCTTCTAACATCATCCTTCTCTCCCATTCTTCTTCTTCTTCTCTATTCTTCTCCTACAAAAAAAAAAAAAAAAAAACAAATTAGAAGAAAATTGAAAAAAAAAGATGACATTTAACTAAAGTGGTTTATTTACATAGGGGAAATCTTCTTGGATGATTCCATGGATGAGGTTGTTGTGGGTTTCTTGTAGACCTGAAAATTTCCAGGGAAAGAGAAAGAAAGAGTGAGAAAATTAATGGAATGGAAGTGAAAAAGGAAGGATTTTTGTAAGTGGGTTTTACCTTGTTTGGCTGGTGGGAAAGTGGCAGGGGCAGATTGGGAAAAGAGAAGGAAAATGAAGAAAATGAAGAAGAAGCTATGGGAATTCTGGTTCATTTTCTCTGTCTTAATGGAAGTGAGAAAGAAAAACAGAGAGAGTAATGTTTGGAAGAAAAACAGAGAAACAAATTAATAAAAAGACTGTCTTCTTTGTTGCCTTTTTAAAGTCAGTTATGGGCTTAAGAATCCCAACCCATGGCTACAAAATACCAACTCTTGGTGGCCCATACTCTAATTCGATTTGAGTACTAAAACAAATAAGACCAGTAAAATCTAAAAAATAATTATAAATATAATTATTTTAAAAAATAATAATAAATATAGTCATTAATATTATTAAATATTGTTACATACTTTCTTATAATATTGTCTTAATGAGTATTTATAATACAACAATAAAACACATTAATAATTATGAATGCAAATACTACAATTTCAAAAAAAAAGAAAAAGCAAATACTACAATTTTACAAAAAAACAAAAATCACTTTCACATATTCGCTATATATATATATATTTTTTTTTTTTTTCTTTTATAATTATTTTATGACATAAGTTTAATCTCAAAACTAATTCATAATAAGAAAAATAATTTGTTTAACTCATAAATAGAAATATCTTAATTTTTTTTTAATGTGGGTCTTTAATTTTTTTTATTTGTATTTTTGCTTAAATTATACATTTTTTTGAATTGGTAAATTTGTGTTAATTCTTGAATTTAAAGAAATAAAATATGAATTTTGAAGTCTTGATTTTGTATCCGATGATGGTTCCTTCAACTTCAAAATTCTGCAATAGATTTTTTTTTTTTTTTCGTATAATATACTTTTGAAGTATTTGACATTTTTTTTAACTATTGGATTTACTAAACATAAAATCGAAGTTTGTCTCAATAGGTTTGCGTATTTTTAAAATACAAATGTATTAAATATAAAATTGAAAACTGAGAGCTCATTAAACATAAAATTGAAAGTTTATGTCTAAGTGTGATTTTTTATTTTTTTGGTTTTAAATAATGTTATTTTTTTTTAATTGTACAATAATTAAAGATGAAAAAATTCGAATTCAACCGAGTTGTTGGCAAAGAATGAGTTGTTTTCTGCCAAATCTTCACAATATTTCATCAAGTCATTTAATTTTTTTAGTCAAATTCAAAAAATAAAAACTACTAAATGAAAACTATGTTTTTAATAAAATAAGATAAGTTGTTAATTTTGAAAAATGGTTATAGAATATAGTAATCTAATCAACAATCTGGAGACCTACTGAATACAAAATTGAGTTTTGAACTAAACTTTTAAATTTAACTATATTTCAGATGTGATTATTTGATCAGAGCACCTATTATTACAGATGGTTGGAAAGAAAAACATTACATTATATTGTTGGTTAAAAATTCGAACTTATGAAAAAAAGTAAATGTATCTCAATCATGGTTCACAGATTTTGTTATATAAGCATATATAAAAGAGACTTCGTGTAAATAAACTTTGTATTTCTATTCATTTGAATATGCTTATAGGATACAACCTCTTTAGTATTTATTCAACTTCAGTTTGTTTCCAAAGTTAATTTTTTTCGCTTGTTTTTGAGATTGACTTGTCTCAAAGATTTACGGCTTGTTTTTTATGTTGAATTTGTCTCGAGAGTTTTGTAACAATTCACTTTGTTATTGAAGAATACAATTTGTGTTTTTTCGTGTTTGAGTTACTTTTTTTTTAGATCATTTGATCTTTGAAGTACTTAGACTTCAAAAGTGTGTGTTAGATTGTTAGAAATTTGGATAGTCTTTTGCTTTGCGTAAAATCTCTAGTTTAGTTTCAAATTTCTGATCATCTTAAATGGAGACTAGTTTATCTATTTATAGAGTTTCTATAGACCTTGGGTTTGGATCTAAGTAGCCTTTGAGACCAACCACAAGACATGGGGCGCTTTAAAACCCTAACAATTTGGATTTGGTTATTGGCTTGAACTTACTAATTGGGCTTGTATGTGGTTTAATTTTGACCCGAATTCTAAATAACCCAAATTAATTTTGAGATACGATCAATGGGTAACTAACTCAGAATTATTTTAATTTTTCATGAATTAAAAAGAATGGCATGACAATTTGTAATTGACTAAAATTTCTCAATCACCTGTCATTGGATTATACTCACGCTGATAATTTTAATTTTCACCAACAATATTTTATAAGACTATATATATATATATATATATATATATATATGTATTGACCATTTTCAATTATGCAGTCAATATGAGATAAATAGTTAGATTATATTCTTTTGAATGGAAAGTTCAAACCTCTAACTCCACAATATTTCATACAATAACGTTGAGAAATAATAATCTAATATTCACAAATTAGGCAAATTCATAATTTTTTTGTAGAATTTTTCATTTTCACAATTAGGCAATATAGAAGTCTTTAAATTTAAGGTAAAAGTAGCAAAGCACTAGTGAACATTTTGTACCCTAAAAAAACCTTCAATTTAAATTGCAAGCTTTAACTTTTTTTGTTTGCATTCTAAATTGGGCTTAGCTTTAATTATTCTTTGTTTTTAACCAAAATTGCGCCTCAAAGATGATCGAAATTCATACCATGATACTCATGTATCACACTATAATTAAATAAATATTAACATTAGATTTTTATTATTTTAAAAAAAAGTTCTATTAATGGCATAAACAAAGAACAAATAAAAGTATTAAAAACAAAATTTGACAGAAAAAGGTAGGAAGAGAATAAAATTTGCTAGTTGAAGTAAAGGTAAAAAAGATTGCTGCTTTAAGAAATTTTTAGGGTTTCATGTGAACTAGAAGACCAAAGGGAAACCAAAAAAGGGGTTTCTTTTATATTGTGGGGTTATATATTTCTTCCTTTTTATCAAATATTTAGTATTATTGCATTTGAACTCTTTAAATAAAATAGAAACATTTTTTTTTCCTTTTGTATTGGGATTATATATTGAGGATTTTTTATGGGTAGAAAAAAGAAAAAAAATTGTACAAATGTCAATTTTTTTTTAAAAAAAAAATCAAGTATAACAAAAACAAGTAATTGTGTGGTGTATTTTATCCCACGAGCTCCCTCACGAGGGTCGGTCCGGGAGAGAAATTATAGAACATGAGTGTAATGAGTTTGTTTAGAATTGGTTCAAACATTTGATTTATTTGATTTAATTTTTTTATATAAATAATTCATCTAGATTTAAAAGTGAAAAAAAAAAAAAAATCCAAACTCATATCATACATAAATTCATATTTTATGTCATTAGAATTATATTTTTATCGAATACATTTTAAACTTACACAAAGTAAAAAATTAAAAAAGAACCATTAAGATTTGTATCAATGTGAACTTTAAGGGGCCGTTTACTTCGTGGTAATCCAAAATTTCCATGAGATAGAACATCTGAATTACCACGTTTATATTGCAGTAATGAAAAAATATTCAGGCAAGTTTTTAGAATGCCCATGAAGAGGGCATCCTTGAATGACACTTTTGCCCTCATAGTTTTTTTTTTTTATAAAATTTTATATTTTTATCAATTTTTTCTCTATATTTTTGTGTGTAGTTTGTACCTTAAAAAATAAAAATATATCCTTTTTTTAGTATATAATTATTATGCATTAACAACTAAGCATACATAATTAATTATTTTATATTTCACATTTTTAAAAAAAATAATATGTATTAAATTGACTAGATTATTTTCAACAAAAATTTAAAATGCTTTGATTTTTGTTATATGTTTCAAATATAATTATCGACACTTTCTATATTTAGCAAATTTTCACTCGTTCAACTAATAAATGGTTTTTTGCTAGGTAAATTTATTTTAAAATATAATATTTAAATTAATTAAAAAAACATTATATAGATTTTAATTACATAAATTAATGTGTAAATTAAGTTATGAGGGCATTTAAGATATTTCCATGAACAAAATTTATAAAATAAATAAAGTTTTTTAAATACCCGTAAAAATACTAGAGTAATTGCGATGAATTTTCAAATCTAGAAACTTATTACAAAATTATCCAGATTTCAAAATATTTGCAAATCTATTTTTTTTAATTAAAAAATTAATTTTAAATTATTCCCAACATACCCTCCACGAATTCCATGTTTTATAGTTTCCATTTTTGTAGTTTTCTATTTTAATTTTTTTTTATTTAAAACTATATTCCTTAATTAATGTCCACAATCTCTTAAAATTGAAACGGTCATGTGTAAAATTCCTTTTTTATCTCACATTTTCTTTTGCGTGTACATCAATTTTCATCACTGATATATATTCTTATCAAAATGTATTGCGTTTTCTCTTCGATTTTGCACCGGTTGAATGAAGAACACACAACCATGCACAATTCTCTCTTCTTTAAAAAGTCGTCCAGCTTAACGTTTCATGCCCTACCATCTTTTTTCCTCAATTTTGCAACAGTTAAACGAAGATTGGTTCACATCTGCGGTATTATACCCGATATTTTATAATACACATTGAAAAGACTACTTATATTAAGTTTTCATCAAGTTTATTTTTCGTTCAAGAAATGTATTATAAGAGTATTATATTACACTCATTCAGGCACACTAAATTAATATCAAGCAATAACATTCAAAAGAATTTCAAATTTTAAAATAATTATCTATTGGTTAAGTATTACATATAATATTGATCGTACAAATCAAAGGTATTATAAAATACTAGTGTATAAAGTTTATATTATATAATACTAGTGTATAAGCTTAATAAAACTAAGAAATGTCTATATTTATCAAGTACAATACTACAACTGTATTATATAAATATAATATACCTATTCCACAGTATTAATATAGTCATAATATGGTTGAATATCAAAACATTCAACGTACTAGTGAAATACGGATGAAATACTTGACATGCATCAGTAAAAAAATTTAAAAAAAAAAGATTATTACCTGTAGGAGGCAAAAAGAGAAAGAACAAACAATTTGATGGAATAAACTTCAATTTTGGTATTTCAGCCGTTACATTTTTTGGTTTAAGGAGATTTAGGGATTTTGATCATTGATGGAAATGGGGAGAGTAAATCACTCCAATCAATGAGATTTTCTCCCTCCAATTTAATTTAATCGGATGACTTTAATGAAGATTTTCTCTCTCCAAATTAATTTAATAAAATGTGTTTAATGAATCCAGTAGGGGTATGAAGGTAATCAACTATTTAATGTTTTTTTAATATTTTAAATGGTTGAATATCAATGTCATTTATATGAAACTTGGCTAGATGCTTAATATTTTTGCTAATTTTGGCCAAATCTGCCAAATCCTCAAAATATTACTACAAAACAAACATAGTGACCTAAGAATACCGGATATCTGAAAATCCAGACATCTGAAATTCCGAGCATCAAAAAATTTCAATTATCCTGATTACCTCAAAGTAAACGGCCCCTATTGGACATAATTTTGAAAGTTAAAGAAATTAACTTCTCAAAAGTTTATAAAAGAAAGGGCATATTCTTGTCCATACATGCATTCCTTTTCAATTTCTTATATTGAGAATTGATTCCAAATAATAATTAATTTTGATGCTTTTATTACTATCACCAAAAAAAAAAAAAAAAAAAAAGAATAAGAAAAGGAAAACATTGAGCATCTTTTCTCACTTTCTTTTTAACTCCTTTTTAGTACAATTATTCAAATTTGCCTTTCATTTTTGACATTTCAATTTCCATTCATAATTTGTTTAGAGCACGAAGTTTCTTTTGTAGTAAACAAAACTTTTGGAACTCTCCACTTGGTGATGAGTGAAGTACTGCATTTATCTTATAAATGCTTATGGAACTCTCCACTTTTCCAATGTGGGACAATAGTGGGATCCTATAAAGTCATTCATGTTGACGTTACTGCATAATTGTGCCTTAACTTTCTAAATCTCGCAGCCCTTACTCGAAGCAATCGGGGTGTTGTCTATCTATAGAAGTAGCAACATAAACACCTCTTTAAAGACATCCTTATAGTAAACACATGGATCATATTAGTTTTTGACAAAGCCAAACGAATTTATAAAGGTGTCAAAACACTTGTTCCATAGCTTCCATTTTGTTCGTGAGAAAATAGAGCGAGGATTGGTTTCTACGAATATGTAAAAAGTGAAAAACAATTAAGATACATTTTCACCAAAGTGTTAAATGAAGCAAGAATAAATTATCTTTGCAACAAGCTAGACATGATTGATATATTCTCTCAAGCTTGAAGGGGAGTGTTATAGTATGTTAAGCAAGCTCATTAAGTCTATATGGTTAGGGTGGTTGTGAGTTGTTATAACTATATAGGAGTTATTCTGTTTATTCATATTAAAAAAAGTGTATAAATACACCTTTTGCCAATCACACTCACACACACACGCACAAAAATTCATATTCACAAGAGAATGGAATACATTTTAGCCAACCACACAGACACACACACACACTCTCTTTCTCTTTACGATTCTAGTTCTCTTAGTTGGTATCAGTAGGTTTTAGGGTTTAACAACCTTGAAGAAAAGATCTTGAGGCCTCAAGAAAATGGCTTCCTCTGAAGAACATTCTTCAGATCTCGTTTCCGCACATCAACAGACGATGAAATTCGTCAATCCAGGAAGTAAAATGATGACGCCATAATTGAGCAAGGAAAACTATTTGATGTGGAAATTTCAAGTTATTATCAAGCTTTGTGGGCATGGATTAGAGAATTTTATCGATGAAAATGCTAAAATTCTGGTACGGTTTCTTCCTTTATCTGATACGTCTTCGTCTGAAATGGTTGGGAATCCGCTATATAGCTATTGGATTCGTCAAGACAACCTTATTATTGCCTGGTTCTTAGGTTCAATGGCTATGAGCATCGTTTCTGAACTTTTTGACTGCAAATCATCGAAGGATGTCTAGTCTCATCTACAATCACAATTTTCGTCCTAGAATGTTGCAATAGTGTTTGATTTACGATCGAAATTGCAGACTATCAAGAAAGAGAATGTGGTATTGCAAGAATACTTTCTGAAGATTAAGAACATTGTGGATTCTCTGTCAACGGCTGGTAAACCTGTTTCACCATCGGATCATGTTCTACATATTTTTGTTGGTCTTGGACCCGAATATGTTCCTACTGTGTTTGTTCTCTTCTGTGATGATGATACTCCTCCATTGCATAAAGTCTATTTGATGTTGCTAACACAAGAAAACAGATTACATAGACATACTTCAAGTCAAGTAAGTACTGAAGGTTCTTCTATCTCTGTGAATTTGGCGACCCAGGCATTATCCTCTAGAGCTTCGTCATCTCATTCGTCTTCTTCTTCGAATGATAAGAAAGGAAAGAATTCGAAGTCCACGAAGAAATCTTGGAGAACTAATGGCAATAGAAAACCACAATGTCAGTGAAAAGATTGGCAATACTACACTGAAGTGTTATTATCGATTTGAAAGATGGTTCCAAGGACCTAATTCAATTCCTCCTACATAGGGTCATAATGGTCAGAATGCTGCTCATTTCCAGCACCATGGTCTTTCAACATATGCTGCTTATACTATGCAGCAAGAAGGAAACAAGACAAATCAATGGTATCCGGATTCTGGTGCATCCAACCATATTACCAATGATCTTTCGAACTTATCAATGGGTAGAGAATACTATGGATACACCTAGGTGTTTGTAGGAAATGGTATGGGTTTACGAATTCATAATATTGGTACATCATTTCTTCAAAGTTCTTCCAAAAATATCTTTCAACTTACTAATCTTTTACATGTACCTTAAATAACTAAGAATCTCATAAGTGACAGTCAATTTGCTAGAGATAACCCAGTTTTCTTTGAGTTTCACCCACTTATTTGTTTTGTGAAGGATTGTGCAACTGGTCGAATTCTTCTTCAAGGTATATTGACTGATGGACTTTATAGGTTTCAAATGGATAAAGCTGAGTCTTCCCCTTCATCTGGAATGTCGAACACTGGGGTGTCTTCTACTCCTATCATAGATAATAGTCTTTCTTGTAACGTTTATTTTTTTTTGTCTAAACCATGTAATACGCTTGAAAAATGGCACAATAGGCTAGGACATACTGCTTTGCCTATTGTTCAAAATGTGCTTCATCTTTGTAATGTGCCTTCTTTTCCTACTTCTCATACTGTCTATTCTGCTCCTTTACAATTAGTAGTTATTGATGTATGGGGACCCTCTTACAAATTTTCTATAAATGGGTTTTCCTATTATGTGAGTTTGGTAGATGCTTTTTCGAGATATACTTGGATTTATCTTTTGAAAGGAAAGTCTAATGCATTTCAAGCCTTTTTAGAATTTAAAACTCATATAGAAAAATTTCTTAGTTTCTAAACACTAAACCCTATACTTGCTTTGCAAACTAATGGTGAGGGTGAATTTAAATCCTTCATTCCTCTTTTAAAAACCAATGGTATTGTTCATAGGCTTACTCGTCATTACACTTCTCAACAAAATGGGATAGTTGAAAGGAAACATAGGCATATTGTAGAGATAACTTAACAGCTGTTTATCTTATTAATAGAATCCGTACTAAAGTTCAATATCTCACCTATGGAAAGGCTTTTGAGATTAGTCCTGACTATTCTCTTCTTAAAATTTTTTGTTGTTTGTGTTACCTTCCTTGAGGTCCTATAATAATCATAAAATGGATCCACGATCTACCATATGTCAATTCCTTGGATACAACCCTTTACACAAAGGATATAAATGCATCTCTGTAAATGGTAGATTGTATGCGTCTAGACATGTCATTTTTTATGAATTTGTCTATCCAACCACAAAATTTTTGTAGACAAGTACACAAAAGTCAAGTCGGTCATTTGCTTTCCAATTCTCTACTTTATCCAATGAACCAAAGTGAATGTGGCTCCTGCTCCTGTAGGTGGTACTATTAATCATAATCACTAGTCAGATTTACCTTCAGTTTCTCCAGATTTTGGAGTATCATTTTCTTCTCACAATTTAAATTTCGGTACGACCAACAATGATAGCCCATCTCTGTCTTTGGAACCTCTGAACGGTCATGTTGTGTCTACTATACCCCGAGTCTTCTTCCTTAGCTTGTCAACCTCAAAATGTGTGTTCAAATTTTGGTGTCAATATTATGGGTTTGAATTCTATGCATATTTCTATATATTCTTTACCACATAATACACATTCTATGATAACAAGAAGGAAGGCTGGAATTTCTAAGCCTAGAATTTTGTTGGCTGAATATAAAGAAGTTTAACCTCCTAATGTAAAGAAAGCTCTCAAATGCCCACTTTGGGTTGTTACAATGAAGGATGAATATCAAGCCTTGATGAAAAATGAAACATGGACCCTTGTGAATCCTCCGAAAGATAAGAAAATCATTGGGTGCAAATGGGTGTTTAAAATTAAACACAACTTAGATGGTTCTATCTCTCGATACAAAGCAAAGCTAGTAGCTCAAGGCTTTCATCAGGAACCCAATCTGGATTACATTGAGACATTTAGTCCCGTGGTCAAGCCAACCACTATTCTGGTCTTGTTGACTCTTACTTTAGCTCGTGGTTGGTCACTTCGACAAATAGACATAAAAAATATTTTTCTTCATGGCATTTTAAGAAAAGATGTCTACATGGTACATCCATCAGGTATG
The DNA here is from genome assembly GCA_037833695.1 of Sechiopsis laciniata. NCBI lineage: Eukaryota > Viridiplantae > Streptophyta > Magnoliopsida > Cucurbitales > Cucurbitaceae > Sechiopsis > Sechiopsis laciniata. Next base: position 4,483 of record JBBMKA010072228.1, on the reverse strand, counting down.
TCTAACTTTTCAAAATCTCCTCAGATATGTAAACTTCGGAAAGCCTTGTATGGTTTGAAGCAAGCTCCGAGAGCCTGGTTTGAGAAGTTAAGTTATTTCTTATGTTCAATTGGATTCAAACACTTTCAAGCTGATTCATCTTTGATGGTGTATAACAGAGGCTCTTGCAGCTGTTACATATTAATATATGTGGATGATATAGTGATCACTGGTAACTCCTCTAGCTTTATAAATCAGCTGATTCTGCAACTTAATGCCAAGTTTACTTTGAAAGACTTAGGTACCTTGAGTTTTTTTTCTTGGTGTCGAAGTCCCATATACAAACTCAGGAGGATTGTTCTTGTCTCAACGAAAATATATAGCTAATCTGTTGTATAAAACTGGGATGCATCAAACAAATGTTACCTACTCCTATGGTCAGTGGACAAGTTATATCTGTACATTATGGAGAAAAATTTTAGGATGTTGCGTTATATAGAAGCATTATGGGTGCTCTTCAATATGCTACCTTGACTTGACCAGAAATTGCGTACAGTGTAAACAAAGTATGTCAATTCATGCATTCTCCAAAGACGGATCATTGACAGGCTGTGAAACGTATCTTAAGATATCTGATTGGCACATTGGATCACGGTTTATCATTCTATAAACCTAAGGATCTTGTTCTGTAAGGCTTTGTTGATGCTGATTGGGCTTCAGACCCTAATGTCCGCAAATCCACCTCAGGTTATTGTGTGTATTTGGGTGGAAATCTAATTCAATGGTCCTCCAAAAAGCAGGCAATCATCTCCAGATCCAGTACTAAGGCTGAATATCGAAGTCTTGCTCACTTATCTGCTGATCTAGTTTGGTTACAATCCTTGTTTACTGATTTAAGGATATCTTTACCGCATTCTCCTATCATTTGGTGTGACAATTTGAGTGCAGTTCATTTTAGTTCTAATCCAGTGCTCCATTTTTGCACCAAGCATGTATAAATTGACATATACTTTATTCGTGACCTAGTATTGCAAGGAAAGATTCGAGTCTGTCATCTCCCTTCTTCAACTCAAATTGCAGATGTGCTCACTAAACTGTTGTCAGCAGCACGATTTCTTCCTTTAAAAGACAAGCTGCTTGTTAAGTCGTCACTTACCATTGGCTTGAGGGGGGATGTTAAGTAAGCTCATTAAGTCTGTATGGTTAGGGTGGTTGTGAGTTGTTATAACTATATGGGAGTTATTTTGTTTATTCATATTCATAGAAGTGTATAAATACACCTTCTACCTTTTGACTTCATTAATGAGAATGAAATACATTTTAGTCAATCACTCTTTCTCTCTCTGCGATTCTAGTTCTCTTACTTAGTATATAAATGTGTCTTTAAGTATATTATTTACAATTGTCCCTTTTGGTAATTACACGTCATATAGGTTTATTTGTATATATATATATATATATATAAATTATTTAATAAGTAGTTTTTTAAGAAAATTAAAATTTGACATTAGATACCAAACACCAAGGAAGAGGTTAGAGTAAGGCTAGAGAAAGTTCACGAAGTCTTTGAAAAAGTGAGATTCGAAGGATCTGATTTTATAAAGACTCCAAAGATTTATAGATTTTCAGTCCTTTTTGCTGTGCTAAATTATAAATTTCACCATAATTTCATGAAGACATATATTCAATATTTTTAGCTGTCAAAAAAAAAAATATCAATTTCATTTGTTTTGTTAAACGGTTAGTTTAAAATTATAAACGATTGTTAATAATACATTTTAACTAGATAAGATGTATTTTTTACGAAAATTAAGAGTTTGAATCTTCATTCTTATTTATGGTTGAATTCAAAAAATAAAATATAAAAAATATGAAACGATTTAAATTATAAAAAGAAAAAAAAAAACCTCTTATTATTGCTATTTTATAAATTATGTAAATGGATACAATATATCAAAAGATGTGTTGGATTGGGCCGAAGCAAAAACTAAAGGCCCAGAAAATTGTTACAGCTATATAGTCAATGCTCAAGGATTCGGCCCTTACAAGACCCTTCGATTTTCTGGCCCGTGTGAAATTTTAGAGACTATTGTGAGGTTTTCACGTTAAAAAAATAATAATTAAAACACTCATTAAGATATCAATATATATATATATATATATAACAATATTTGAAATGAAAAAATTGAAACTCACATTTTACTTACTAAATTATCATTAGGTAAACTACATTTTTATTGAAATTTTATAACTAATTAATTATACTTAATTTTTTTTTTTACTTTTCAAGAAGGAAAGCATTTATGATTTAACATTCGAGAATGTGTATATATATAACCTAAAAACTGGTTTAAAAATATATATAATATAAAATAGTATTAAATTGAAGTTTTAAAAGAAAGATACGATTAAATAAAAGTTTTTTTTTTATATATAGTATATATTAAGAGAGGAAGATCACAAACTTTATACAAAAAGTATTATTCTTAAATATTGATTTTTATAATAAAAAATGTGACATAGTATTGAATTGAATTACTTTCAAATAATAAAATCATAAGTCACTGCCTCATTAATATTAAATTAAATTTTTCTTAAAGGTACTAGAAATGTTTTTTTTTTCAATAATATTTAGTAACTTTTGGGATGGGTGATAACTTTACTGGTTGTACGTAGACATTTCGTTAGAAATGTTTATTCACCGTTTCAGACAGAATTATAAATTATTTTTTAAATAAATAAAATCTATAAAAAGTAAATGTTCCAACCTTTATTTTTGAAGTCAACCCTCCACGTTAAAATAATAACCAATAAATGTCAGCACTCCCTAGTTTTGGTCAACTTTGCAGACTCTTCCATTGAAATTTGAGCACCTAAAATAACTCAAAAAATTTCTTCTCTCGATATCTTTTTACAACTAAAAATGAAATTCTTTTAGATAATTTAAATTCCACATTTTACGCTTCGCCCTCTTTCTCCTAGATAAATAATAATTAGATTTATTGTTCTTTATTTGTTTAATCTCAAAATTCAACCGTAATTCTACCAACAAAGTCTAGCTTTCATATTGATTTTAAAGGAGATTTTTTTTTAAACAATTTAGAAACTTAAGAAAACGATTAGATAAGAGTTTGGAGAAGTAGGTTTGACGTAGTATTGAAATTCTTGGATCTTGCCAACATTTTATAAGATGATAAACTTTTTAAACATAAACAATAAATTATTATTTCACGTTCTTTATTTATCTTTTTTTTGAGAATTTTCACGTGCTTTATTTGCATACAATATAGCTAGCAATTATCGTAATATTAGTTAACTGTTATTTGCAAAAAAGAAATTTATAAAATAAACTTTCATATTCATGTTATTCAATATTTCTAGCCACCACATTATTGCATTCTCGTCCCAACCCTTTGACACATAGTGTTTCATCTAATAAGGTTATCAAATTAATTGATAATTGAAATGACCAAAAAAAGATATATGAGTTAATATAAACGACATTTTATTCTAGTTTATCATTTTCTTATATACGATTAATGTAGAATATAAAAACCTGGATATTTGACCTTAACAAAAAAATCCTTATTAATTAATGTTTAGCATAATCAAAATCTTTTTAGCTTAATCATCTACATTTCATGGTATGTAAGGTTGTATGCAACATTGTGAAGTCAAACTGTAATTTTGAATCACATATATGAAACTTGGGTTAGTTAGTTAAATTTGGTTCGGGTTTAATTAGTCTTAACATTTGGAGTGATTGTAATGTTATATATAAATCACATCTTGACGAGTTTGACAGATTATTTCACTAATTTGTAAACCTATTTTTGGGAGCTTCAATCAATAATTGACATTGTGAATGAGAAACAAATCTCAACAATTATGATAAAAGATATAGGACGAGTTTTTGAACCACTTAAATTCAGCGTGTTTGATCTTTTCCTCTTATTCTCGAGAGAAGAATATTTAATTTTGCACTTTGATTTTAATGAATCTAGAATAATTTTGATGAACACAAATAATTTTATTTAAAAGTCATACCGTGATGATCAAATAGTTCCATCACATTTTATTCAATTCAAATTTGAAAATTCAACTCCCCTAGTTTTGATTTGAACCATATTAATAAATGAAAGCCAATGGCACTTCAATTCTAATTAGATTCTTCCAACAAGTTGACTTCAAATTGATCACTTGTGCCAAGGATCACGAGTACTCCATTAGTTCAACCATTTAACCTTTTTTCCTTGGGTGGTTGAAGAAATTGAAGAAGTGGGCTTTGACATTATTGAATTTATTGTTTTTTTTTTTTTTTTGAAAAATTATTGAATTTATTGTTGGTTTGACTACTATACACACACATTTACTCATGTGTCACAACCATCCCTTACCCAACTATTTGTTCACATCTACATAATTTAGCCATTATTCATACAAATATAAAAATATGACTAAGTTCAAGATAGTATGATGCAATATTGATGAGGATCCCATATAT
>JBBMKA010072217.1:0-15614 GCA_037833695.1 Sechiopsis laciniata | reverse complement strand
GAAAATCACTTACCAAACCAGTTAATAATCTCAAATAATTATGAGCTAATGATTGAGATCAAATGTTAATACATATAGTCATTTTGCAGGAAGGGAAATTGATCTATCATTATACCTCTCAAAATTTAGCTGCCAGTCCTTTCAAATCATTCACTTTTTCTATGAGTTTGAAAGAAGCACAATCCAAAAATGGTGGATAAATAGGTTGAAAATCTCAATCAATCTTAGCGACGAAGTCCAATACAAAGAGTTTCTCCTAAACAAACAAGTAAATTAAAGTAAGCAACAACAATTTATTATAAAATCTAACAGAATAAATTACCTCAATGTACTTCTTTTCCTTTTATTTTATTTTTTTTCCTTCCGTACATGTGTGCTTTAAGGTTGAAAATGGCATTTTAAGTCCCTTATAGTTGAGAGTTTTTTCAATTTCTTTCATAATCTTGTAAAAGTTTTAATTTCATCTTCATCAAGTCCTTGCATTTGCTAAATCAATTTTTATGAATAGTGTAGTAATTTTTATAAGATTGTCAACTATTCATAAACTATTAGAAAAAGCACCAAAGCAAAAAAGCTTTACACTAATAGGCCAATAACTATAACATTACCCCAGATTGTACCTATCAAAAATCAAGCCACGATTGATCTCAATAGAAACATTAAGATTATAGGAAAAAAAAACCATGAAAAGCTTCTCAGAGTTTACAGGTAAAGAAACTCACAACAGACATTCTTAAAGCATAGTGTTCTTTAGTGGCCACTTCACTTGTCATGGCTTGGTAGTGAAGGTTGGAAAAAAAATGGAAATTGAACTGACATGAAAAGTAGCAAAGAAAGAAAGAAGTCAAATGAAAATTACAATTCAAGTTGTGATATTAACATCGGCTTTTATTACATGTTTGTTCATTTGACTTTAACAAACATGTAAGTCAAGATTCAAAACTGACTCTTTTGGTGAAAGATATATGCATTAATTAACTTGAAACTATTATAAGAAGTTAAGCCATCGAGAAAAAAAAATGACGAAATATGTAATTTAACTCAAACTCAAATACATATCCAAAATTGAGCAATCAATCTTTTTTTAAAACCTTTTTCAATAAAAGATATCCAACGCGTGTTTTTTACTTTTTATGACAATTTTTTTGAATTCTCCTTATTTTTAAGTTGGTTTACTGTCATAGAAAGCCATATATTTGTTGCAGTGAGTGTTCGCTCCTTTCGGTAAGTAAAACCAGCTTGAATCACAGATCCAAAAACTCTTTATAGTACTTCTAAACTAGGCTTAATAGCAGTGTTGTAGCCATTAGAATGTAATAATCAAATTCATTAGCATTAATACCTTTCGAGCTGTGAATTGAAAAAATAAACCAACTTTACATGAGTTCTAAAATGCAAAAAAACTCTAGTCAAGCTTCTACTTCAATAACCTCTGGCCTTAACTGTTTGTTTGGGAGAGAAACTAAGAAAGCACATGATTTGAAATCTCTAAACACAATGAAGATTAAATATTTATATATGTTTAATAATCAGAAATAAGCTTACCCATAACCATGATCTATATACCAAGGATTTCTTGAAATAGCTACATAGCTAAATTTGCTACAACTATGATTAATAAGGCTCCACACAAAATAGAGAAATGAAGCAGATATCTTTTCTAGTGTATAAAAAATTAACTCGAGTAAATTTCAGAATGCTAAAGATAAATGGAAATTACCACTTACCAGAATGACAAAAGATGAAGAACAAAGCCAAAAGCAGAATTTTGGGGAAGGCTGCAAGAAAAAACTTTCATATTTAAATAATATTGTTGCAGTCCTAATATCAAGAGAAACACAGTGTTTGCTAAGAGATTACCCATAACAATAAAACCACAAGAACCTGACCAACATGGCCATCCAAAGCAGCAAAAAAGCCAAGAAAAATAAGCTAAATAGCCTACCATGAAAAAACAAAACAAAAACAAATTAAGGAATTGTGTTTGAACCAAGAAAGTAAACATATACAAATACCGAAACTGGTTCTAGAAAAAAAATGTAAATGCAGAAAAAGAGAGAGGAAAGATTGAATATGATCATGAAAATTACAATGTCTTACAGATGTACACCGACATTGGAAGAACCAATCAATAGATGAAACACCTGCAGTTTGCCCAATACATACATACTTTAGATTATGATGCTTGCATATTTCATAAACGAGAAAATTAAAGAGATAGTTTGTTGTAAATGAATACAGATGAATATAAAAGACAGGAACCTGAGGTGCATTTATACTATCTCTGTGGAACTGACATATCTTGCATTGTCATATGCCATTATGTACTCAAAAAGAAAGAGGAGATAACAAAATAGGTCAATAGGTATATACTGATTGCCGCTGAGCTATTGCTCTTAGTGGTAAAATAATCCACCATTTATAACAACTCAAATGAATTTGAGGTCTGATGTAAACAAACCTTGAACAAGTGGTTTGAATATAGATCCACCAAACTTGGCGCAAACACCAATACCATAAACAACAGCCTGTAAAAAGATTAATGGTTGAATTAGATAAAGCTTGTAAAAAAATACTAAATACAAAATCCATTATTTATGACAATTCAAAGGCAGAATATGCTTCACGACAATGCTCCACAACATCATAAAAAATACATACTGCAATCCTCCTCTCCTCCATTGTTCTATCCTTACCCTGCACCACCAAAGATCTTGATCATTAGGTATTAAGTATTTTTTTTTATACACTTCAAATAAATAAGTTTGACTCAGGAAGTGTTCGACGTTCACTATTGAGGCCTAGATATAACTCATGTAAGGAAGAAAGTCTTGCCCAAGGCATTTGCAGGGTCTTTGCCCATGCCTGCAAAAGCATTAAGCAATTATTTTCTTCTTTTTGACCAATAAAATTAAACCAAATCCATAAGTAAAGTTATAGTGATTAGTATCACACAACCTTAAAAAAGACACGGATCATTAAAGATTTTAGTCAATTATGCCAAAAACTGGCAACTATTAATTTACACAAAAATTGATAAAAATAGTTATGAATAACCAAAATACAAATAAACATCAAAGAAAATAACCTGCTTGGCATCTTAAACTTGTCCTTGCCAACAGCCATGCCAACCAAATTGATACATTCCATGGATTTGGCACGAAGCATGCGATTGGATTTGTCACTTGAATTTACAAGAATAGCTTTTAAAATAAAACACAACATACATCTTCAAGGGCATAACTAGTGGCAGGAGCACAGTCTAGTTGACAGGCACCATGATTGGACACAATACTTCCATCAACACCAACTTCCAAAACTTTGGTTGTTGTCAATCATCAAAACAAACATGTTAACGAATTAAATTCTTCTTAGTGAACACTGACATAACTCATAATATGTAACCAAGACACCCCGATAAATTTTTTAATATTTTATTTTAGAATATTCATAAGATGAAAATAAGAGAAGGCTAAATTTCCTGATTTAAATATCTTTAAGACACAACTTATATGTCAAGGGTATAATTGTTCAAGAGAAGGGGGTAATGGATGGTTGGTGTAGAATTGGAAAGGTCAAGTCAAACTAGTCGGGTTGATCAAATGGCTTCATCCTCTTCTTTTTATGAACTTACCGAGCCCAATTTCTTCTTGATCTCCATTAGAACAGAACATTAAAAGGCTTAACTCACATTCTTCATTCAACAACCTACATATATGAAAATTTTCAAACAACAAACTCATTACAGCAAATCCCTAAACCCAAAATCATGCTAACCTTATCCATGCCAATCAAATAAACATAAGCCAAAATCATCACAAACCCAACTGAGTTTTATATAAAATTTCAAACACCAAATGAGTTCAAAACATCAAATTGGACACAACAGCGAAATGGGAGAAGATAAAAAAGTAAGTGGGTGAAAAAACGTAAAATCCTCAAAATCTAAAGCAAATCAACCAATCACATCAAAGAAACTTTGAAGCAAAATACATTCGGATACAACCCGAAGTACTTATTAAATATTTTTTAACAAAATTATCTACAAAAAAGAAGAAAATTTAGGGTTTGAAAAGAGAAAAAAAGAAAATAAGGCACTCACACTATTTTGATGAGCTTCCTTGTACAATTGATCACCAGCTCGCTCTAGCAATCGATTTCCCGTTTCAAATTGGAGCAAGAAGATCAAAGAAAACTTACGAGTTCCTTCGGCCATTGAGTTCGAAAGAGGGGATGAAGAGAAGAAGAGATAAGTTTTTCGAAAGCCTCACATTTCTACCTCACTCTCTCGTTGCTTGCCAAGAAGAAAAACAGAGAACTCGGTAACTTGAAAAAGTTCGCGATGGAGCTGTTCTTCGCACAAGGAGAGGCGCAACTCACGGGGAAACTCCACCCCAACGCACACAGAGATTGGCCGGAGGGGTCGCCACTGAACGGGGCGATCGATTTTGGAAGGGTAGGATCGCGCTGAAGTTGGGTTCAATTGGCGAAGAGTGAGAAGAATTTTTTTGAAGGGAAGTGCAGGTTGGGGATCAATTTTTGGCTTAGGGATGAGATTAAGGCTTACATTGTTGAAGTGGCACCTCCAATTCTTATTATTATTACATTTGACCCATTCTAAATTGAACCCCATGTCTTCCCAACTTAAACTTTTCTCAGGGATTCAAAGATAAATGAAATAGTTTTCCCCCCTTTTTTTAGTGCTCAAATCTATTCACTCCCAAATTTATTTTTTCCTTTTCTAAATAATAATTTTTTAAAAAAAAAATAACTTTTTTTTTTTTGACAATTGTAAAATTGTCATAATTTAATGTAAACTTAAAAACTTAAAAAAAAAAAAAAAAAAAAAAAAATTATATGACAATTATTAATTGTCATGAATTTTTAAAACTAAAAAATTATCAATCTTCAAAGTAAAAATGCATATTTTTTATTTTTATAACAGTTTTTCAAATTCTTGCACTCCTCTATTTGTTTCTTAATTGTCATAAAAAGCCAAATTTGTAGTAGTGGGCCCAATGAAATTGTTCTATTAGGATATAGGAGTGTGCATCGCCATCTCTCCAACTCATACCTATAATTTAATGATGAAATAAACATGTCCTATTTGTCTCACTGTCATGTTGCTAAGCATTTCCTTATTAATTATTTTTAATCTATGTTAAGTTGGTTGAGCAAAATACCCACATCGAAGAGGTCTACATATGATGGTTAGTCCTAATCAAGTTCAAATAACCTACAATTGTATTCAAATAGAGAATAGTTCATAGCATTCAATTATGCATGCATCGGTTATGTTTAACAGTTTAGTAACCAATCTAACAAAATCCTAGTTGACATCGAGTGAAGCTACATGCTTGAACCTATCAAATTTAACTAACGTTGAACAACATTCAACTCTGCTCAAACATATCAACAGTTATACTTATATAACAGAAGCATACAAACAGTTTCAATAGTTTGAACAGCTCCACGACTTCAATAAAGCAAACAAACTCAACAATTCTGAATAGATATACTTCAAATGATCTCATTCCTATACTTCTATATAAAGAGTACATACTTGTACATTTTAGCTTATTGTGAGTTTGAGATAAAATAAGAATGTGAGTCAAGCATTGCATGCGAGAAGTTTTAAGTGTGAATTTTGTATGTATGTGCAAATGTAAACATCTTTGAAATATGGTCAAATAATGAAGGGAGCTCGTGACCATGTGTATTAGCCTCAAAGGTACATTTTTAAGTTTTGAATTCCTTTTGGGCCATCTCAGTATCACACTTTAGTTTATTTTTTGTTTTGTGGAGTATTAGATTATGAGGGTTTATTTAGTCTTCTTTTAATATTTTGCCCATTGTTTAAGTTGTTGTCTTTTAGGTTCACTATTTTGATTGGTTTACTGGCACAACCGGTTGAATTAGTTAGGCTTAGCTAATTAGGTTGTATTTAACCAAAGTTTTACTTGTTAATGAAACAAGGTTTACATAATATTTTTTCTTTTTCTTTGCTCTGATTCAATAATGGTATCAGAGCTTAATTGAAGCTTATCACTGTTTTTGCCCGAGCACCTTCTCCTATCTATTGTCTTCAGCATATTTCAAAAGTTGAGCCCAAATGTCCATAAAATCAGAAAAGGGAGAAGGAAGTTCACTAGAAAAGAAAGAAGAAACCAATAATCTTCCTATTCCACCCCCTACAAATCGCCAAGAAAATGCATTTTGGGAGAATCCAATGAGCCATTTCTACTGCATCACAATGATAAAGCCAATCTTGTACTTCTTTCTGAGTTATTCAAAGGGAGTAGATCTATGGTAATTGCTCTATCTATTCGAAATAAGATTGGTTTCATACTTTCATTGATGGAATCATCCCAAAACCTCAAGAAAAAGAAATCTTAGCATTGTGGATTCAAAACAACTTTGTGGTCATGGCTTGGATCTTGAACTCAGTATCCAAAAAGATATATTTAGGCATAATTTTTAGTGATTGATCAAGAGATATATAGCTAGATCTCAAAGAAGGATTTCAGAAACAAAATGGTCCTAGAATCTTTCATCTAATTAAGAAAGTTATGATGAAACAAAAAGAAAATTTCGTCTCAACATATTTTTTTAAAAAATGAAGGCTCTATTGGATGAGTATACAACATATAGACCAAGCTGCACTTACGGATTATGTCAATGTAAGAGAGTACAAGAAATGAAGCATTTCATTCAGTTCGAGTATTTACTTAATTTTCTGATGGGATTAAGTGAAAATTTCTCTCATTCAAGAAGATAAATACTCCTCATGGACCCAACACCTAAAATTAGCAAAGCTTTTCATTAATTATTGAAGAAGAACATAAATTGGATTCGACCAAAGAAACAACGACAGTACTAGCTTTGCCTGCAAATAGTACTGCTTCCCTCAACTATTCAATTGACCATTAATTCAATGTTTCATGAACGCATCAAACATATCGAACTCGATGTCATTTCATTCGAGATAAAGTGACCAGTGATTTCATGAGAACTTTATCCATCAAAAGCCCAACCTTTCAACAAGATAGTGCTTTTTCAACTCTCAACTTGTTGATGTCCTTATTACCAAAGTATTACCAGCAGCCTCATTTTTCTCAATAACTTTCAAGCTGGGAATTACCAACATCTGTAGTCCAGTTTAAGCGGGCATATTACATATTACATTATGAGGGTTTATTAGTCTTCTTTTAATATTTTGCCCCTTGTTTAAGTTGTTGTCTTTTAGGTTCACTTTTTGAACTGATTTACTGGCACAATCGGTTGAGTTAGTTAGGCTCAATTAATTAGGTTGTATTTAACCAAAGTTTTACTTGCTAATGAAATAAGATTCACAAAATATTTCTTTCTTTTTCCTTGCTCTCCTTCAATATGGAGATATTACGAATGAACATTTATAACTCGTCTTGAAAAAATTCATACCAAACAAATTATTGCAATCACTCAAAATAACTACTAATTTCTAATCATTCAAAATAACTTCTCATTTCAAAACTACTCATTTTTGCAACACTTTTACAAAATTTACAAACAAGCTATTTACTGTAATTCCTCTACAAAAATCTGCAAAAGAGCTATTATTACAACTTCAATTTTTAATCATTCAAAATAACTCTTCACTTTATCACTCAAAATAATTATTCATGCAACTACTCATTAAAGCACCTTTAATACAGTCATACATTTATATAAACAACAATATAAATAAAATCTAAATTGAGTTACTAACGCCAAATGATATATAATATTAAGACATTATCTAAATTTTTCTCCTAATATAATAGCATAGAATAGCAAGGAGAAGTAGAAGCGTGTAGCCGTAGGGGGGAGGGATTGGGCACGTGCGGGTGGAGGAGGGGAGTTAAGATGTCACAAGTCACAAGGCCAACCCGCACGTGTAGCGGACAGACAGACAGACAGGCAAAGCGTGCTTTTTTAGTCCTTCCGGGACCACTTTCCGCGTCTTGTCTTCTCTCTCTCTTCTTTTATTATTATTTTGTTCTAATCCTCCAGCCATTTTCTTCCAAATTTTTAGTTAAGTTTGAGATTTAGTTTTAATTTAGTGGTTAAATAATTTTATTTTTATTTTAATGTATTTTTATATTTATTTTTTTAAAAAAATGAAATTTACATCAAAACTAAATTTATTATTTCAACAATATATTAAAATTTAAAAATAAATATAGATTCTCGGGATTGAACTTGTGACACTGATATTGAACTGGTTTCAATCAAATAATGAAATTATTACGTCACTCAACCATTCGATAATCGAATTGTTAATTTAGCCGATATTATTATGTTATAACGATTTTATTATTTTATAGATTAAAAGTAAAAATTATCAAAACCTTCCAAATAAAAGTATTTAATTTATAAAATAAAGACAAAACTTAATGTTTCTATTTATTATCGACAATTGAATGGTGAGTTGTACGGAGAATTTTATGCCCATTCAAATGTAGTTAAATATATATATATATATAAAAGTGAGTTAATAGGTGTTTGGACCACCAAGAATAAGAAGAACAATGGAAATGTAGATGATTCTCACTGTTTTGGCCACTAGGAATTATTCCAACCATAATTACATTTTTCAAAAATTACTTTTTTCATTTTCCTCCTAACTACTTTTTATTTTCTTTCTAACAACTTTTCATATATCACATCATTATTTATTATTTTATTTTTTTCATAATCATTAGATTTATCTCAAAAATTACCGTTAGTGTCTTATAGATAAATCTCAAAATTAGCTTTTATCATTCATTTATGTGTTAACTTTTTATTACTAAAATTTTGTTTTATAATGTTTGATTTTTGTTTCGGTCACTACGATAATTTTTATCTCACAAATGGTTTTAGTTTTAAAAAAAAAAGTTTTTAAAATTTACTTTTCAATTTTTAGAAAAATGATTTTAGATTGGAAAATGCCTATACAAATTAAATAATAAAACAAATAAGCATAAATAGAACAAAGTGCTTATAAGGCAACTAGTAATTTAGGGAGATTAGTGTAAAAATTCATGGCCTAAAAGATCATGAGTTTAAATTCTCATCGAAAAGGTTAGTAGCCTAATGATTTCATTGTTTGTGGTAATCCAATTCAACACAATAATCACGAGTCCGATCTTAAAAATCGTTTATTTTTTTTTCTTTTAAAATTTGAAAATTGTTAATTAGCTCTCATATTATCTGAGAGCAATAGTGCCCTCTATGTAGGTGGTTTATTGGTCTCTTTCCCCCAACTTACACTAAGAAAACAAAAACAAAGTGTTTATAAGCTTAATGTTCAACCCATCTTTTTTTTTTTTTAATTATAGAAACTAAATTCTAATTTATTTTTGTAGTACAATTCTAACTTTTTTTTAATAAACTAAATTCTATATTTCTTCGAATTACAGATACTAAACTTTAGTTTATAAAATCATCAAAACTAAACTTTAACTTTCTTCCAACTATAAACACTAAACTTATATTGTACCCTTAATTTTGTTGGGAATAAACACTATTCTTTATGATCAATTATTCCCCTCTTGTGTTCCTAATGATAAACAACAAGCATATATATGGTAGATAAATATCAAGCACGACACATAATGATTTTAACGTGGAAAAACCTCCTCAAGCGAAAAATAACAAACCACGGATCGAAGTCAAAAAGTGTACTATAATCAATAATGGGTTACAACAAGTTTTCCCTAGTCACAACTAGAGGTATACAACAGATAATAACCTAAGATAACTAATCTCGGCAACAAACGACACTAAACCAAAGAGAAACTAATAGAAAAGTCTCACAAATTGTGGAACCGAATCGCCACTGTAATTGAGATGTAGAAGTCTCTAAAACCCGATCTCACCATTCAAATTGAAGAATCTCGTGTTACGAACACGGTATCAAATTTTCAACTCAATCCAACGGTTGGTTACCTCGAAAATGCTGAAACATTGAAACTGAACGAAAACCTTTTCTTTTCTATTTTCCTTTATTCTCTTCCTGTTGTCACTGTCTCTCAATTTTGTTGCTCACTTTGTAAAAAAAAAGGTGAAAACTCACTTTAAATATGGGGCTTTCTCCACTAATGAATAAAACCCAACAAATATTCTCTTATTCACTATGTGGAGGAACTTGCCATTCTAACAACGGAACGAAAAAACTCAAGCTTCTCTCTTGGTAGATTCTTAGTCAACATATTTGATCCATTCTGATCAGTATGTATCTTCTCAAGCTCAAACAAGTGATCATTCAATGCATCTCTCATCTAGTTATACCTAACATCTATATGTTTAGTTCTGTCATGAAATCTAGAGGTTATACTAAGATGAATAGCACTCTGGTTATCATAGAATATCACATAACGTTGTTGCTTGAAGCCAAGTTCCTGTATAAACTGCTTCATCCACAACATCTCTTTGCACAATTCTTGTGCTGCTATATATTCTGCTTCTGTAGTAGAAAGTGCAACGCACTTCTGTAGTCTTGACTGCCAAGACACTGCACCACCTACAAACGTCATCAAATATAGACCGTCGGTTATCTAAATCTCCTGCCATATCTGAATCAGTATAGTCAGTAAGCAAGGGCTTTCCTGTTCTAAATGTGAGCTTCAAACTAGAAGTGCCTCTCAAATATCTCATGATGCACTTAACTGCCTCCCAATGCTGTTTTCCTAAATTAGACATAAATCGATTGACAACACCAACAACATGAGCAATATCAGGTCTAATACTCACCATGGCATACATCAAACTCCCAACGACTGAAGCATATGAGACTTTTCTCATTTCTTCCTTCTCTTTATCATTAGAAGGACTCTGTTTGCTGCACAGTTTGAAATGACTAGTGAGTGGAGAACTAACAACTTTAGCTTTATCCATGTTGAATCTTTCAAACATCTTCTCTATATATTGCTCATATAACATATACAACTTCTTGGATGTTCTATCCTGAACTATTCGAATTCCAATAATCTTCTTTACTGGCCCCAAATCCTTCTTGGCAAAGGATTTGCTCAATTGTTTCTTCAACACCTTTATTTTAGAAACATTCATGCCAACAATCAAAACGTCATTAACATAAAGCAATAATATCACAAAATCATCATCATAAAATTTTTGTACAAAAACACAATGATCAGAAGTAGTCTTTTTGTAGCCTTGCTACCCCATAACTGGCTCAAACTTCTTGTACCATTGTCTCGGTTTCTGTTTCAACCCATAAAGGCTTTTCTTCAATTTATACACAAGTTTCTCTTTGCCTTTCTTTTCAAAATCCTCAGGTTGTTCCATGTAAATTTCTCTATCCAAGCCTCCATGAAGAAATGTCGTTTTAACATCCATATGCTCAACAAGTCAAGGCTAGCAGCCAAACCTATAACAACATGAATCGAAGACATCTTAACAACCGGAGCAAAAATCTCATCAAAGTCAATGCACTTCTTCTGACTGAACCCTTTGACAACTAGTCTCACTTTATAACGCAATCATGAGGTATTTTCTTCTTGTTTTATTCGATAAACCCACTTATTTTTTAGTGTAATTTTTCCTTTAGACAATTTAACAAGCTCAAAAGTATGGTCTCATGTAAAGATTTCATCTCATCTTTCATTGCATTAATCCACTCTCTTTTGTGCTCATCTTCTATAGCTTCTTCATAACTCTCAGGTTCTCCCCCATCAGTCAATAACACATATTCATTAGTAGAATATCTTGTTGACAGACGTCGATCTCTAACAAATCTTCTGAGTGGAACATCAATAGAAGATTCAATTTCTGACAACTGTTCCTCAATATCATCATCTACCTCAACATGTTCTGGATCTTCTACCTCATCTGAATTATCAAACTGATCATTCTGAATTTCATTCTCAATCTGTTTAGAAGGTTGTGTAAAAGGAATTGCATCTAAACCAACTAGATCATCACTATTTTCTTACTCTATTTCATCAGTTTTATCAATGTCTTGTAAGGTTTGGTCTTCAACAAACACACCATCTCGACTTCTAATAAGCTTTTTCTTCTCTGGATCATACAACTTGTAGCCAAACTCATCTTGACCATAGCCAAGGAACACACATGGTCTTGTCTTTAGGAACATAAACGAAAGCTTTACAACCAAAGACACGAAGATGACTGTAAGATATGTCTTTCTTTGACCAAATTCGGTTAGAGACTTCAAATCCTAAAGGAACACATGGTGTGAGATTTAGAACATGTACAACTGTATCCAATGCTTCATCCCAAAACGTTTTGGCTAACTGTGAATGTGAAAGCAAACATTTCACTCTTTTCACCAATGTTCTATTCATTCTCTCAGCCAACTCATTTAGCTGAGGAGTCTTAGGAGGCGTCTTTTGATGTGGAATACCATGATTTCTACAATACTCATAAAAAAGTCCAATATACTCATCTTCATCATCGGTTCTGATGCACTTCAAATTTTTACCAGCTTCTCTTTCAACAAGGGCATGAAACTACTTAAACACTTGCAACACCTGATCTTTAGAATTCAAGGTATAAACCCACATTTTCCTTGAGTGATCATCTATAAACGTCACAAAGTATGACGCACCTCAAATTATTTTTATTTTTATAGGACCACACACATCAGAATATACTATGCCCAGTACTTCTAGTCTCCTTGAAGGTTGAGATGCTTTAAAAGAAACTCTTGTTTGTTTCCCTGCTAAACAATATTCATATCTTTTCAAAGACACATTCTTCACCCTAGAAAAATGATTTTTCTTGGCTAGAATCATCAAACTCTTCTCGCTGATATGATTGAGTCTTTTATGCCAAAGCTCAACACTCTGTTCATTGTCCACTGCATTGATATCACGACCAGTAATCTTTACCTGCATAAAATACAATGAAGAACACTTCTCCCATTTTTCTACCACCATAGAGCCTTTAGTAAGCTTCCATGTACCATTACAGAAGGTATTACAGAAACCTTCATCATCTAGCTTACCTGTGGAGCTTAAGTTCATGTAGATATCAGGAATGTCTTTCACATTTTTCAAAATCAAGATAGTACCATTCTTGGTCTCCAAATGCACATTATGCCAACTACTTTTGCTAATCCATCATTACCCATCCTAACATTGTCATAATCACCAGACGTGTAGGATGCAAAGAATTGTCTCCTGGATGTAGCATGAATCGAGGCACCACTGTCAATCACCCAACTGCTTTGTTCTGTAGCAAGGTTTACACTATCACCGTCGAATAAACACAAATAATTCTTTAGTGGCTGCAGTAATTTTGTCTGCATCATCATCAGTCGCTTTTTCTTTACCTTTATAAACTTTATTTTCTCTCTTCAGTTTTCTGCAATGCTTCTTTATATGACCTTTCAAGCCACAATAAAAAAAATTCAACATTAGAAAATCAGCCACTCTTGCTTTTGCTCATGTATCTGTTTTTCAGACCTTTGCTCGTACTCTTCCTCTTTCTTTCAGTTTTAAGAACATCAGACTGTGAAGACCCTGTGACTTTCTTCTCATCTCTTCGTTACATACACTGCTTTTTACCAATTCTATACTTAGTACACCATTTGGGGCTGAGTTCGACGAGGAAGTTCTAAATGTCTCCCATGAATCTGGTAACGAACCAAGAAGTCATAACCCATGTATCTCCTCATCAAACGTGATGCTCATTCCAGCTAGCTAATTAATTATACCTTGGAATGTATTCAAGTGATCTAAATAAACGTTCCTTCTTTATACTTTAAAGCCATCATTTGTTTAATCAAATTCAATTTACTATTACCAGTTTTCGGAGCATATAGAGACTCAAGCTTATTCCACATAGTCCGTGCATGATTATCTTCACCAATATGATTTAGAATATTTTCTTCTCTTAAAGTCTAATCATGTCACATACTTTCTTATGGCATATTTTCCATTCTAAATCGGTTTTATCATCCGGCTTCTCAAGTAAAAATACATGAAGATATAAATCATTCACATATAAAATATCTTCAATTTTTCTTTTCCACACTTGATAATTTGAACAATTCAAATTAACCATTCTACCACCGATATGACTCTTTTTCATATTTAACACAAGACCTCTAATTAAACTTAACCACAAAACTATGATACCACTTGTTAGGAATAAACACTATTCTTTAGGATTAATTATTCCCTTCTTGTGTTCCTAATGAAAAGCAGCATGCATATATATGGTAGATAAATATCAAGCACAACACACAACGATTTTAACGTGGAAAAACCTCCTCAAGGCGGGGAGTAAAAAATCACGGACTGAAGTAAAAAAGTCTATTATAATCAATAATGGGTTACAATAAGTTCTCCCTAGTCACAAATAGAGGTATACAACAGATAATAACCCAAGATAACTAATGTCGGCAACAAACGACACTAAACCAAAGAGAAACTAATAGAAAAGTCTCACAAATTGTGGAACTGAATCGTCACTGTAATCTGGATGCAGAAATCCCTAAAACCCGATTCCACCGTTCAAATTGAAGAATCTCGTGTTACGAACACGGTATCAAACTTTCAGCTCGATCCAACGATTGGTTACCTCGAAAATGCTGAAAAATTGAAACTGGACAGAAAAACCTTTTCTTTTCTATTCTCCTTTATTCTCTTCCTACTATCACTATCTCTCGGTTCTATTGCTCACTGTGTGAAACAAAAAGTGAAAACTCACTTTAAATATGATAATCCCTAATGGACTTTTGTGTGGGCTTTCTCCACTAATGAATAAAACCCAAAAAATTTAACTACTTTATAAATATTTTAATAAGTTCAATAATCATTTGTTCTTATCTAAAAAAAAAACTATTCTTTTCTTTCTTCGAGCTACAGTTGCAAATGGTACAAGATCAAACCATCGACGTGCAAAAACTATAATTCCATCAAGTTATACTGCTCGGCTTGTGAACATGTTGTTAAATACTATGGCCCAAAGAATAACTTAGGTCCAAAAAAGATCAAAGCCCAAAGAAAATTTTAGACTTCACTTGTTTATCCTAGTTGTTCAAAGAAATATCTAGAACTTCAACTTGCAAGAAATATCTAGAAATTCTTATCCAAAGAGAAGTTGTGGCAAAATCATGGTCACATGATTTACTTGATCACAAAGGAAAAATGTGGACCATTGGATCATATTTGGAGCCCAAGTTTATGAGTAGTATAAATAGGTGATGTCATTAGTTGGCAAACCATCGCAAAATCATCTCAAGACATCCCACATCAAAAGTGAGATTGTGAGATAAAAATGAGAGTCAAATACCGATTTTCGAGATCGAACTTGGGACCATGGTTTTGAACTGAATTTCTACCAAACAATGAAACCATCAGGTCACCGTCCCATTTGGTACAAAAATAAAGTTCTAGTGGCATTTTGTATAATTTAGGCCCCGTTTGATAATTTGGTTTTTTGTTTTTAGTTTTTGAAATTTTAACGTATTTTTACTTCAATTTCCTATAATTGTTGGATCGGTATGACAACCCTAGAGGAGGGGTGAATAGGGTTTTAAAAAACTTTATGAAACTTTTTCCCAAAAAAGGCTAAATTAAGCAAATTAATGAAATTTTTAAGAGCAATTAAATTATTCAAGA
>JBBMKA010072196.1:0-15614 GCA_037833695.1 Sechiopsis laciniata | reverse complement strand
GCCTAAAATCCCTGCGGAAAAATGACCTGGTCTTACCAGTAAAGCTTGCTGCACTTCTGTGTATACTTGCACACCCAGTTAAATTGCCAAACACGTTTCGCTGGATTGAACTCCTCTTCGCTTTGGTGAAGAAGTGAGACTCCACGTCATCATTTCACATAAGCCCGATTTATTAATATTTGTGGTAGGCAATTTAGACAACATTGGCTCTGCCCAATAATTGCAAGTAAATTTACAAAAGTACCCCTATGGCCTAAAACTTAACGAAAAACATTTTGAAAACCCTGGGAAAGAGAAAATCACTAATGAAGGTCTATCTTAAAATGCAGGGCGTTACAACCCGCTTATCATCTGCAAACCAACAGTTAAGCAGAAGTGTCCAACCATGAAATCAAAGTATATTAGAAAAAGTTGTTGGACCTGCGCAGAAAGACTGGTCTCTGCAATTGGACGATTCGCTCTAAGCTTATCGCACTGCATTTAAAACTCCACTGAATATGTCACCCTACCGAATTGTGTATGGAAAGGCTTGCCATCTACCATTAGAACTCGAGCATAAAAGAATTTTGGGCACTTAATAGGTTAAAACTCGATCTTAAAAAATTAGGGCCTGCTAGAATGTTGCAATTGCATGACTAGGAGGAACACAAGCACTTTGCATATGAGAATACAAAGAAAACACCAAGAAATGGCATGACCGCAGACTCAACAAGAGAACATTTGAGGTAGGATAGAAAGTTCTTTTATTTAAATCACGACTTCGTCTGTTTCTAGGAAAGCTCAAATCTAAGTGGTCTGGACTATTCTGCATTACACAGGTTAAATCAGGAAGAGTAATCTGGATGAAGAATTAGGCAAATGGGAACGAGCTTGCTATCAATGGCTGGAGACTTAAGCATTATTGGAATGAGGATATTCAACGTAGGATATCTTCATTAACTTTGACTGAAGAATGAACACTGGAGCATACGCTTGGAGCCAATGCTTATTGGTACATTTATATTTCTGCTCCAAGCATGCTAGTTATAATCTTTCCTATCTACTTATGCGAGAATTATAATTACTACTTAAGATTTATTTGCTTTAATCTTTATTTAGTTTTATTTTATGTGAATGGAAGGTTTGCATTATTTTGGTTACTTGACGAAAAAAAGAAAAAAATGAATAAAATCGGTGCTCATGAATTTAGAATGCAATCATATCAGTACAATAAATGTGGCTGGATATCGAATAGTCAGATTAAGAGTTTGTTAATCCAACGGTTAGTGCCAAATGCATGGCGCCTACGAACCAAATCGTGTACCTGACACAATGGCGACGATTTGCTACCAAGGAGATCATGTCCCTTCGCATTGCTATTTAAACACCTGTAAATCGTACTTTCTCCTTCCATCTGACCAAAGTTATTAAAACCTTACCCAATCTTCTCCCGTAAGCTAGGACCATATCACTCAGCAATGGCGAGGATGACTGCACGTAATTACAGAAAATGGATGAACTTAAAGAGGGAAAGACAATGAGTGGTCGACCCAACTCCCAGTCCTGACCGAACAAATGTCTCTCCCACCAGCCTTAAAGATGAGCAATCACGAGCCAGCACTCTCAAGCGCAGGTGCACAAATACTTCACTAGTACCGTCTGTTAAGCGCATGCGAGAAGAATCTTCAAAATCCCCGACAAAGAAAGTGCAATCACTTCCACACCGCGTCGATCGCCACCAATAGTGTTGATTGACAGCTCTAAAAATTTGGGGTATTTCGAAGGTTTGACAAGTCAATGGAGGAACATGACATGGCCAAATTTGATCGGAGGATGGAGGAGTTAGCGAAAGAAAGGGAAATGAGCAACAATTTGGGCACTTCTAGACCTGATGAGGTAGCCTAAGTTGCTGTCATTGAATAGCAGCCGCATCGGGAAGGAAAAGCACCAATGGAGGAACTACGACATGGAAGAAGCAAAAGAGAAATGACGACATCAGACGAGTTGTATCTGCAGCAAGTTTGACATGAAATTTTTAAAGATGCAGGAAATGCAACAGCAGAAGTAGGGCCTTCTGGCCATGCCCACGTGTCTACACGTCCATAAAAAAGATGAAGTAGTGAGCAAGAAAAATTGGTGCATTGCATTCTACAGCTCACAAAGAATTTGGATGCTTACTTTGATTATGAAAAATAGTGAGACAGTGCATTATTTGACGCATCACATCGCTTGGATTCCTTGTCCACATGCCCAAATTCCCCAACTTCTACTACATTGTTTCTTCCACCAACTCTGGCAGCACAGATTCTGCGGAAGAAGATTAAAGGAAGTTTATGTCTAACTCGCATTACCTTTTGTCACTGCTTTAAGTCTACTCACTTAATAATAATATAATTCCATTTTTTTCATTCATTTCCTATTTTAGTATTTTACTTTGACCAATGTTGTGCTGAGATCTCGCTTTTCAATTCGCGTTTAAAAAAAAACTTGTCTAAACATGTAAAACTTAATCTATCCTGGAACTTTCAATTGCTAATAATTCTAACAAGGTTGCTTTATGACAGACTCTATTTGAACTTGGGACAAATGGTTAAGTTCAAGGGGTTGAATCTGAAAGCTTGAAATAGGGAGATTGAGTTTAAGAACAAACTAAGTTTGGGGGATCTAAGCCTCACCTTAATTGCAGACAATGAACACTTTAAGTCTGGGGGTGAGAACAAGTCCGAGGAGTGTATAAAATAGAGAAAAGTGAGATTATTTTCCAAAAGAAAAAACAAGTTGTGCAAAATAAAGATCAACACATTCTAGGCAAAATAAAAAGCATAAAAGAGCGAATAGCCATAAGAATTCTTGGAGTATTCCACTGTCTACCAAAAGTGCAAGCTTGGGAATTATTTTGCTTAGGTGAAATGCTACGCTTAAGTAATTCATCCTAAGAACTACAGAATTGTAGATATGAGTGCAACCCGAAAGGAATGCGTAAAGTAAAAGTGGAAATCCTTGAGGGATCTGTAGACCTAAATAGCAGCTTTGACATAATGTTTTTGGCAAACCTAGGTATCCAGGGGTTGGGTGAACTGTTTAGAGTCATAGGTTTCAACACCAAGAATTGTCCATTTTACTAGGACCAATAAGGAGATGAACTAAGGTAAAGGAGGAGGAATTTTTGCAAAAGAAGGCCCAGGATGATCTAAGTACATAGCATGTTAAGACGAGTTTTATCAAAAGAAAAGAATTTTTTTTTTGTGAATGTTAAAGCACAACATTATGATAAGTATTTTACTTGTAATAGTTTTTTCACCTATAGTAGCATCGCTCGAGACGAGCAATGATTCAAGTTTGGAGGTTTGATGACTCTCAAAGAGAGTCAATATTTAGGATATATTAGGATCATTGTCATACTTTATTGCAGAAATATGATGCAAAAAAGGTGAGTATAATGTGTAAAAGGTGGAAAAGGCTAATGCTCACGCATTAGGGAAAGAAATGAAGGAATATGAATTATAATGCGAAAACTGTCTAATTTTTAGTCTGAATGCGTGATAGAGGATATTGTGCACTAATGGGCAATTTTTGCAAGAAGATTTATGCGGAACGGATACTAAAGAAATGCGATGGAAAGCAGAAACTGAAGTGAAGCAATGCGGAACGGAAGAAATATGAATATGAAACAATGACGCGGGAACAGTAGATTGGATTAGATATGGAAGTCTCACCGAATCATAAGGAAAAAAATCAAATAAGAGCGAATGTCAACTATCCAGCCGTGAATGAGACAAATTGCGATAGTCATGAGATTCTTACTTTAAGTAGAAAAGACGTGATTGACGAAATCAATCAAGGGAGATCCATCGCAAGAATTCAATAGCTGCTCAACATGGAAAGTTCGATCAAGGAGCCCATATAATGCAGACCAAGACAACCATTTTTGGGGGTTGATATGAGAGAGTTCACACTCCAGTTTTTAGACATTTTTAATTGTTTTCTGGTTTGTTTGAGACTCATTTTTGCAATTTATTAATACAATTTCAGCATGTTGTTTTCCATGTCGATGTCTGTGTTTTTCATTTGCATTATGAACTAATTACATTAAGGCAATGCTAAGGAAAAGTGGAATAGCCGACGCATGTACAAAGAAGATCAAGGGAGGAATTAACCAGAGCATATTAATTAAGAGTTAATTTTAATAGTAAGTGTCGACGGCCATCTACACAAACTAGTAGATTGTAAATCGAAAAAAGAATGATCTAAGGCTAGTTATATGTTCAGTAAGTTAGCATGAAGTCTTTTATGCTTTAACTAGAGTTTAGAAATAAACACTTAACTACTGCATACGTTGCGCCATTTGAACTACATAGTTAGGTTTAATGCGATCGAAAGCGGAAGCTGACGTTGGTAGGCGAAGTATGATAGTTTTTCTTTGCCACTTTATTTCTTTGTAAACACTGCGAACGCATTCCATGAGTACTTTAGCTGCGCCTTTCTCCTTAACTTATTTAGCCTAGTGTTTTCAATTTCTTTGCCTAAATTCACGATAAACCCAATCAAAACCCTTTTGTTCTGTTTAATTCTAAACAGTCTCCTTTTAGTAAATCACAATCCCTGTGGAGATCGATAATTTACTTATTACTTATGGTAGACCGCGTACACTTTCGTGATTATGGGTTAAATCGCACACGAGTCTGAACGGCTGAAATGCGATTTGTTAATCGTTTTGATATAACTACGTCATGAATGGATCTTAAGCGTAACTTATTGCTAAGAATGGTTTCGAAATTGCTACATGCAAGTATACCCGGAAAGATTGTAACAAGTAATAAGTAAATTATCGATCTCCACAGGAATTGAGGTCTATGATTAGTTTTACTAATTTATAAGTTGTGCAAGTGAAATAAAAAGCATGTAATTAATAGTTGATTTGAGTTTTTCTAAGACTCTAGTAAACAATAAACAAATGAGCATAGGTGACAATCGCAGATATAGAAGATGCTCAATATGCAATAGTGGTAATTAGATTTCACACTTCCCCATCTTAATAAGTGTTTTTCGCACTTAATGATTTATGATTAACTCGACTTCCACAACCGTTATTCATACTCAACCTGGGCAACAGGTGCCATAGTAAGGTTATTCGTAACTCCTTAAATCATGAAAGAGATCTCACGATGAACCTATCGTAACATACTGGACCTGCCTCTAGCTCACTCTTCCGAATTAATTGAAGGTTAGCATATTTGGGTAGCTAATCGATATATACTTAATAATGAAATTGCAGCAGTATAAAAGCTAGGAAGCTACAACATCAACATGCATTCTACATACGAATAGTCACCATAACCCCTATCTAGTGAAACATAGAAATGAACAAAAAATAATAAGGGAAATTTAGATATCTCATTACTAAAAGTTGTAACAATTCTGTAATCTTTTCCTAATTAATAAAACAGTAAAATAACAGATAGGAATTGGCGCGGTTGTGAAGTGTGCAGACTCCTTTTCATCGACTCCTACGAACACCACCAATTCTATTTTACGTAAATTAGCTTGTGGCCAACCTGCGAATTCTTGCCACACTCACCAGCTCTCCGATTGCAGCTTCTCTCTTGGGATTTTATAGAGTTGATTTTCTTGGCTTGCAAGTTTAGGTGAATTGGAATATCTTTATCAAAACAGGATACCTTGATTTGTACTGGAATTTCTTTATTTACGCCAAATTGATTGCTTGACTGATTTTCTATTCTTTTCTTATTGGCGTGATTCTTCGAACGAAACTGCCGTGATGTCGAGCCTAAATTGTGCTGAATGATGAATGCATATGATTTCTAATAGTTTTACTCGCATCGAGTCTTTTATAGCGCGATTATTTCCCTTGAATCTTAGAAAATGCGTAATAAACTAGCCTATTTTATGCTCAATTTGAGAGCTACCAAACCCCCAAACTTAAATCATTGCTTGTCCCAAGCAATGCGCGATCTAGCTATTAGCATTTTTGTTTTTCTATGTCAGCCTTCTTCTTTTAAGCATAATTCTAGGAGGTCTTATCACATCTCATAATCCTAGCATCAAACTTCTTTTTCTTATCAGTTTTCAAACTTTCCCAAAGATTCATGTTCGCTATTTTCTATCTTTATTTTGCACAATTATTATTTTTTTTTATTATTATTTTTCTTTCTTTGTAGTCACTTCGCGGGCTTGCCCTCACCACCAAACTTAAAATCTTCATTGTCCGCAATGAAGGTGAGGCTTAGCTCCCCCAAACTTAACTATTTCTACAATTAAGTACGCTACTCTAGGACTCCCTTGTAAATTTTTGGTTCTTTCTGCCATGCACGATAAAGACTATTTTGGTGCTAGGTTTGAATCTAGGGAAATTTAAGAATTCCTCTAAAAAAAATGAATTTCACACTAGAATTTAGATTCGCGATAATAATCCTAGCACTAAACTTTCAAAGTAAAATTCGACTTCTATTAAAATAAAGGAAAATGATCAAATTCATCCTAACATGAGATGCATGCGATACTGAAAATAATTAAATTAAACTACTGCATCCTATCATGAAATGCATGCGCAAGTAAAATAAAATTACTGAAAACAAAAAGATAAGAGAGTAGAACTTCCATCAGTTGTTTGCATTGGTGTCTTTGTCCTCCTTCCCTAATTTCGCATTTAAAAAATGTTGTGGAAATTCAGACCACTTAGTATAATCCTTCAATGCAATGATTTCATTCAGAAATAGGTTGTCATGCTCGTTTGCATAAGTCCAGTAGTCTCACATCAAGGCAAAGACTCGCTCAATTCTTTCCGCTAGCTCTTTTAGAGACAAAGTTTCCTTCCCTTCTTCTTCGCTTGTTGGGAGAATGCGTAAGACTACGTCGCGAAGTTTTGGTCAGACACCTTGATCCATACATAGTTTTGTTATTGTGAATGGGAAATACATCTTCTCTGGCATCTTATTAGCATAACTCTGCATTTGCTTTTTTAATATCTGTCATAAATTGATGTGCATCCCAAGCTTGATCTCATATAACAACATTGCTTGATCCTCCTGAACCAACACCTCATTGGCTGAAGGAATAATCGATGTTCTTATGAGTTTCAGTCAATCATTTAGTTCTTCTTTAACCCATGATGCTTTGAATGATGTTGGATCGTTCCATTCCGCTCCTGCTATGCCTATCGTTTACAGACATTCTTACGTTTGATCCTCTATAGGGGAGTCCATCAGCTTTTGACAATAAGTTCCAGGACAATCAGGGAGTACGAATGCTCTATTCCATGCAACTGTTCGACAATCAATTTTTTGACCATCCACTCGTGAGATCAGTGGCCTTTCTTCATTCAAATTTGCTTAAAATTTTCGCACCCACTCTATTCTCGCATTCAAACTTGGGTTAAAATACTCCGTCCACCGCAGCTCTTTGATTTTTTCAATTGTCTATTTTGAGATTCCTTCCAGACCTTGCTCGCACAAGAATTATTTATCTTTTAGCAAAATATAACTGTCCTTGACGTTAATGGACACAAATGTTGTGCCTTTGCGAACACATCTGTACCATGGTCTGTGCTTTGGAATAGCTGGCAATACCCTCACTCTCATAGATTGAATTCTGTTGCTACAATATCTCGGGGGTTGAGTTTCCATTCCACTTACTTCAATCTCTTTGGCATCTTTTTCCTCACCGATGGCTCATATTCCTCAGGATCCTCCTCTATGGATTCTTCATGATTGCTCGTAGGTTCCTTCCTTATGGCTTTCTATGTTCGTTTATCTGTTCTTTGTCATAAATACTCTTTGACCAGTATGTCCGCTAAATATAGGTACTCTGTTGCCAAAGGTGGTGTTTTATCTTCGCTGGTTACAGCGACATAAGAAGTGTTAACAAGTTGTTGTCCACTCTTCTCTGTTTTTCCAAAGAACTTCCCACTCCTAGTTTGCCGACGGTATGAACTTCTTCCATGTTCAAACTTGATTTCATCAGCAGACGATTTCTTGACCCCGCATATTAGAGGCGTTGAGTCTCAAAATTGTTTGTGCTCTGCATCCAACTTCTCTTTTGCTAACTTGTTGCATGCTTTATGGGTTAGTGCCATTGGTTGCAAGACGGTGAAACTCTGAGCAGAATCTCTTGATCTCAAAAGTGCAGGCTAGAATGTGGTGATTGTTCCTTTCTTTCACAGGGTTTATATAATGTTTTGAAAACGAATCGAATATCCTTGTGCAAGGAAAGAATAATCACAGAAGGAAAATTTTAAAACTGAATAAAAAATCTTACGCTAATTTTTGTACCAATCCTTTCCAAAATTAAGTAAAGAAAATATATGGAAATAACCAAAAAAGAAAATTGCATATTTGAAAAGAAAATCTTTCTATTCTAAATTATGAAATAAAGAAGATGCTGTAAAATTTTTACACGAAGTCAGAAATATCGGATTTTTGCATTCCAAGAATGCTGCTAAGTAGGACCTGGGCAGAATTCTTTGTGCTAATTCCATCTAGTGTGATCTGTCCTTGTTTAGGCCATTTGTATATTTTCGGAGCGAAACCATCTTTGATAGCTTGCTCTTGTCTTACTCCATCATGCACCTTAATGCGTATACCTCCTACCAATGTCAGAGTTGATAGGGTGCAGAGCATCAGGATGATGCTCAATTGTGTTGCCCATGCATCGCTTCTTAAAAAAAAGTTCGATAAATTGCGGTGAAATTGCTATATTGTTAGTTGAATTCTATATGCGTCAATCAGGAAATTAAATAATTTTTAGGGAACTTGTAATGTATTTGAAATGTTTGTTATTGGCTTTTGTTTTCCTATGCTCTATTCTTCTCATACTATGCTCTTAAACTGTTGGTTGAAAAGCCTACGAAACTTTTAAGTTATTTAATTTCTTTAACTTCAATTCTATATATATATATAGTAACTTTGGTAGATTCATATTCGTTGTTGTTTAGTGGGAATATAATGCTTCTTTTGGTCATTTTAGAGAACATTTTAAACGGGTTTCTTCCTGTTTTATTATTCAACATAGATTTTATGGAGAATTGAAACTAGAAGTTTCAATTAGAAGTTTCTTTTATAAACTAGAAGTCTCTTTCAATATGCCACTCTCTAATTGTTCGTCTAAATCCTGTAGGATAGTACGAGGCTAGAACTTAAGAGTAGTTATTGAAAGAGATTGAAAATGAACAAAGATTGGATTAAAAATAAAAATAGGTTGTCTGTTGTATATGTTGAAGGCGTCAAACAATTTTTTGAAATGACAAAATCTCATGTCAATAGTGTTGGAAAAACGAGATGTCCATGCAAAAAATGTATGAATGCGTTGTGGCAAAGTATTGAAGGAGTAGAAACTCATTTGTTCATATGTGGGATGGTCGAATCGTATAGGGAGTGGCTACACCACGGAGAACCTGTCAACTTACCTAGGTATGAAAGTCAAAGACTTAGGGCAGTACACGCCGAAAGGGTCAATTTAGCTAAGTAAAGTGTGCAAAATGACGAGAATGAAATAATGAAAATGTTGAATGACATGAACCGTCGTAGTTTGGAGTCAATTATAGTTGAAGAAGAAGATAATAATACTTATGAAAATGTTGCACCTAATAATGGTGGAGAAGACGATCGATCAACATCATTCGATAATTTAATGAAAGAAACATCTATTTAGTTATACCCAGGTTGTACTCGATTCTCCGCTTTCCATTTTCTTGTAAAATTGATGCATTTGAAGGCCATGAATAACTGGACCAATACATCATTCGATTTGTTGTTGAAACTATTAAAAGCATTGCATCTTGACGGTGCTTGCATACCTGGTTCATTCTATGAGGCTAATTAGAAGTTTCAAGAGTTGGGATTGACTTACTAATCAATTCATGGATGCAAGTACGATTGCGTGTGGCATAGGAACGAATACAAAGATGCATAACAATGCCCTACATGTGGAGAGTCTCGATATAAGATCAACAAGGATAATTGTAAGAAACTTCCCCACAAAGGTTTACTACATTTTCTGTTAATACCTCAACTAAAGAGATTATTCTCTTCTAAGCATTATGCTTCTGATATGAGATGGCACAAGGAAAAATGGGTTGAGGAACCAAGAGTTTTGCGACATCCATCAGATGGTGAAGCCTGAAAACATTTGGACCTTTAATTTCCTAAATTTGCATTGAATTCTCGAAATGTACGATTTGGATTGCCCTCAGATGGATTCAACCCTTACGGTCGGTCATATGAGTACCACGTACAGTATGTGGCCTATACAATTAGTTCCATACAATTTACCATCCTGAAAATGCATGAAAGAAACCAATATCATATTATCCTTATTATTAATTCCTGGTCCAAAATCACCAGAAAAAGAGATTGATGTGTACTTGCAACCATAATTGATGAGTTAAAAGAGTTATGGAATACTGGTGTTCGCACATCCAACTCATTCAAGAAGGAGTACTTCAACTTCGTGCTTGTTTGATGTTGAAAATAAATGGTTTTCCAGCGTATGGTGACTTATCACGTTGGAGTACGAAAGGTTACAAAGCTTGTCTTATTTGTAAAGAAGAAACTTCGAGCGTTGGTCTGAGAGGGAAGCGAGGTTATATTGGACAACGACTATATCTACCTAATAATCACACTTGGCGTAGAAGTAAATTATTTGATGGAAAGAATGAATCTCGTGAACCTTCGATGACATGGGATGGAGAGGAGATACTGCATCAAGTTAGTCATATGAGTTTTCTTGTGCTTAGCAAGCATCCTTCTAAACAAGATAGGAAGAGGAAACAAAATGAAAACAATTGGAGAAAAAAGAGCATCTTCTTTGAGCTTTCATATTGGTCTAAAATTCTGTTAAGACATAAGCTGGATAATGCACATAAAAAAAAATGTGTATGAGAATTTGCTAGGAACTATACTGAATATTGAAGGGAAGACAAAAGATACAATGAAAGCTAGAAAAGACCTCAAAGATATGGGAATACGAGGGGAATTGCACGACAAACCATGAAAGATAAAGAGCTGAAGCCGCATGCAACATATGTTCTGACTAAAGACGAAAGAGTTGAATTCTGTAACTTTTTAAAACCAGCCAAGTAACCTGATGGTTTTATTTCTAACATAGGACGGTGCGTTACCGATTCAAAGTTAACGGGGTTTAAGACACACGACTGCCATGTTCTGCTTCATAGACTAATCCATATCGGTGTTTAAGCATTTTTACCTAAGGAACTGTGTACTACGATCGTTGAATTTTGCCACTTCTTCAGTTTTTTGTGTTCTAAAACATTACGGGTGGCTGATTTGGATCGTTTGCAAAAAGACATAATTATAATTATTTGTAAAAAGGAGAAGATCTTCTCACCAGCGTTCTTTGATGCAATGATTCATTTGACAATCCAATTATCGTACGAATGTAAGTTGGTCAGGCCTGGAACTATAGCTGGATGTATCCTTTCGAGAAAAGTTTAAGAACATTCAAACTATTCGTTATGAATAAAGTACGTCTAGAAAGGTCGATTGCAGAAAGGTATGTGGACAAGGAATGTTTGAACTTCTGTTCATTGTACCTCATTGGGATTGAAACGAGGTTCAATAGGGCAGACCGCAATGATGACCATAATCCTAATAACGAATAGCTTGGGGAGTATGAAGTGTTAAAACAGAATGCACGACCAATGGGAGAAATGTCACCAAAGACTTTATCTCCTATCGACATGCGAAGATTACATTGGTACATTTTCATGTTCGATTATTTTAGAGCTTCATAGACTTTCATTTTATTTCCATGTTTCATTTCTTTTATGTTTCATATGTTTTTTTTTTTATTAATATGTATTGACTTTCTTATGGATAATTATTTATATATATTTCTCAATTTATGATCAATGTGAATTTGATTACATGTT
Source organism: Sechiopsis laciniata (assembly GCA_037833695.1). NCBI lineage: Eukaryota > Viridiplantae > Streptophyta > Magnoliopsida > Cucurbitales > Cucurbitaceae > Sechiopsis > Sechiopsis laciniata. The sequence continues at coordinate 3,730 of JBBMKA010072196.1, read as the reverse complement.
TTAAGTTATTTGTGGATGGATGATAGTATTTCTACGAAAAAAAATAATACAAATATATAAAAAAAAAAAAAAAACTTTAAAGGTATCCGACGTTTACCAAGAACGTCGGTCAATATAGCATTTGTCTGACGTTTTGAAAAATGTCGGGTAAAATAAATATTATCCGACGTTTCCCATAACGTTAAATAAAAATGGCCTTAACCGACGGTTGTCCAACCGTCGGATATATTTATTTTACCCGACGTTTTCTAGAACGTCGAACAAAAACTAACTTCATAAACGTTGGATAAGTTATAAATGGACGACGAGGACCAAAAAACGTCGGGTAAGGTTCTTTCGACGACGATTAGCCGATGATCTAGTCGACGGTGCATAAACCATCGGAAGAACTTCACCCGATCTTTTTGGGGCCTTCGCTGATGATTGCGGCCATCGACAAACACCATTCATGTTGTAGTGTGATCATGCCACCAAACAAAATATACTGCTAATAGGATACATTATTCCACCACAGGAATCGCGCAGATTTCACGAATCGTCAAATTATCGTCGATCACGCTGTTGAACAGAATATACCACAAAGGGCATACATTATTGCACCATACGAATCGCGAAAATTTTACAAATTGACAAATTATCATTGATCACATCGCTGAATAGAATATACAGCTAATTGGATGCGTTATTGCATAACACAAATTGTGCGAATTTCACGAATTGTCAAATTGTTGTTGATCAAGTCACTGACCATGATATACCACCAAGGAAATAAAATTATAATTATATTGTCTGCGTATGAAACTTTTTTTTTTCTTGAGATGACGAAAATGTTTTGGAGGAGATAAAACCCACATACCAAAACTTTTTCTTTTAAAAACCCTAATTTAGTGCGGTTTTGATACCATGATAAATTGTGAAAAACGTTAAACCTTCTAGTTATTTATTAACTTTCCACTAATATATATAATACATCAAATATCAAATATCTCCTAACAAATACTAAATAGTAGCAAATGCTAAATCTAACGGATCCTTATAAATATCTCAAAGGATATTTATTCCTAACAATAACATCTACAAATTTGTACTTTGAGTCCTCTTGTCTCTATGGGTTGAGTTTGATTTAAGAGATTTTTTAGATAAACTCAAAATTTCGTTGATAAACCCATCAACCCGTTCAACCCTATGTGTTTAGGGTTGGACGGGTTGATGGGTCATTATTGAACGGAAAATTTAACATTTCCTCCCCATCCCAACATACATATTATTATATTATACAGCTACAAAATTTGTACTTTGAGTCCTTCTGTGGGTTAAGTTGGATTAAAGAGATTTTTTGGACCAACTCAAAGTTTCAGGTTGATAAACCCATCAATCCGTCCAACCCTATATGTTTGATCAACACAATTCTTATATTTTTGGATTGAGTTGGGTTGGATCCATCAGGTTGTTTTTAATTCGAATATATGTTTGTTATTTATTTTTAATTTTAATAGAAATAAACCTAATAACTTTCATTAACAATTCAACGTCAATTTATATTATGATATACACATTCTAAAGACTTGAAAATAATTTTATGAAATTTTGGAAAGTAAAAAGTCCAAAAATAATAATTAAATAAAATAAATAAACACATATATAATTAAATTATAAGTAAAATAATAGATTTTTAATATTAATAATAAATTAGGGTTAACTCAGGTCAACCTAAACTAATTTTAGGTCAACCCAAGAACCAATCCAATTAAAAAAATTAATATATTTGAAATCAGTCCAACCCAAATATTTTCTTTTCTGTTTTTAAATTCAATATTATTTGAAACTCGAAGCTACAACCAACTGATTACTATGCTATATATGATGTCGTACTAGTGTTTTTGGCAGCAATTATTTATTTATCATCATTATGATTTTCTTTTTATAATTTAGATTATTTGTTTATATTTTCTTTTTGTCTTTTTCTCCCTCCCATTGTAGGACGTTGTAGTATATAAATCCTCCCTTATCATATCATGTGACCATCATCACTTGACTGCCATTCTGAAAGACACAGCAATGGAAGAAATCTCTCCATCATCTTCTTCCCTCCAACAACGCCTCCAATTCCTTGTGGAAACACAGGCAGTTCATTGGGCTTATGCTATTTCTATCAAACTCTTGAGACGAACAATAAAATCTCGATAACTTCATAATTGCTTTCAAATTATAGATTGTTTCAAAAAATCTTCTTAACTCAACCCCATATATTCCCCTACTTTATATGTATCGAAAAACAAAGGTAAAATGATAAATACATAAAATAAATAATAAACATTCATCATAAGAGAAATATATTAAGAAATTAATTCCAACATCAGACTAACCATTCAATTAATTAAACAACTAATATTGATACATAAAAGTAATTCATAAGTTAAAAGTACAAAGATTAAAAAAAAAATCTTTTAGAATTATATATGTAAGGTATTTGAAATCGAACTCTTAAGAAATTTATAAAAAAAAAAAAACTTAACGATACAAATTTTTATAGCTAAGAGTATTTTTGAAACTTTAAAGTTCAGGTGCATTTTTTAAACAAAACTTTAACGATTTCTATCCAACTTTAACGATAAGGGTATTTTTGAAATATTTTGTAAAATTCAAGAGTATTTTTTTCAAAGTTCAGGAATAATATTGATAAAAACCGGCTCATAGTTAGGAGCGTGTTTGATAATGTAGCCTTTAGTTTATAAATTTAAACAAAATATACAAAAGTGATCTTTATAATAAATTTAAAGTTAATATTAGTTGAAATTTATTTATTAATATTGATAGTATTAATATAAGAAAGAATAAATGTAAACATTTTCTATAATTATTAAAAAAAAATTATTTTTATATAAAATGAACAAAAACTAACTATAAGATCAACATTAACCTTTTCTTAAATTAGATACTCAAACTGGACCGTTTGAAATTTTAGGATCAAAATTGACTGAAGCACAAATTATAGACCCAAAAAATTAAAAAAAAAAAAGACTAAAATTGTATTTAACCTAATTTCCAATACTCGAGAAGTAGTTTTTTAAGACAATTAAAAACAAAGACAACATTGTAATTTTTTTTCTTAAACAATAAGTATTCTTTGTTTAGGACTATTATTTTAATATATAGAATTTAGCATTTTAGTTTTTAATCATTAAACTGGTCTTCTGTTATGAACCGACATAGTTTGTTTCATAGCCAGACCAGACAGGACAAAGGAAAGTTATTTGGATTTTCTGCATTGGATAACATCCGCGATAAAATTCTTACAATTTACTTGTATACATATTTATCTAATCACGTGTTTTTGAAAGAATCCAAAAAATCATTACTAAATTCTTCATAAATCTCCATAAATTCTACATGTTTATAATATCATCGATATTACAGCCATTTATCTCTAGCTAAAGAATAGTTGCCACAACCATTCATAATTTTTTAATCTAAATGAGAATTTCTACCACAACTACTTATAATCATCATGTCAAAAAAAAGAAAATTATTTTTACTGAACCATTCATAACTACTCAAAATCTCTCCTAACTAATACTCTTATTTGTAATCTTTTATCCTAACACATCTTTATTGTTTTTGTATTCACATAAATGGATGTTAAATTTTTTGTGGAATAATTATTAATAAGTAGATTTCAAAACTAAAATAGTTTTCTTCATAGTTATGGACTAAAATAAAATATTTGAAA
>JBBMKA010072185.1:0-15614 GCA_037833695.1 Sechiopsis laciniata | reverse complement strand
ATGAATCAACCACTTAAAATATATTCTAAGTCAGCTTATTAATGTTTAGATGCTTAAGATGAAGATTCTTAGATAATTCGCAATGTCTGGAGGGCTCCCAGAGATTTGGTTATCGACTGCATCGGTGACAATATTTTTCACTTCAAATTCGGATCAATCATCCTTTTGGCGCCGCCAAACAATTAATATCGATCAATCATCTCTCTTTACCTTATACTGCTGAGGAGATTTTTTGATTCACTTTCATCTATGGGCTCCTCAAAAGCCCCAGGAATTGATGGTTTCTCTGCTTTATTTTAAAAGAATTTCTAGTCTACTGTTGCTTCAAAGGTTACCTCTTTTTGTCTCAAGGTTTTGAATGAAGGGAGATGGTTAAATGATATTAATACTGCAGTTATTACTCTTATTCCAAAGGAAAATGATCCCAAGCACGTTTCTGACTTTAGCCCTATTATCTTATGTAATGCTCTTTATAAAATTATTGCATTACATCAAGGGTAGGAAAAAAGGTTGGTCCGGTATCTTAGCTACTAAGCTGGATATGAGTAAGGCCTACGATGGGGTGGAGTAGTCTTTCTTGGAGAAATTCATGCTAGCCTTGGGCTTTGGGTCTAAGTTTGTTAGTCTTGTTATGAATTATGTGTCCTCCGTTAGCTATACCTTTAATATCAACTGTTCAAGGCGGGGTAATGTGAATCCCCTCTAGGGGGTTGCGGTAAGGTGATCCCCTTTCTCCTTATCTCTTCCTCTTGTGTACCGAGGGGCTTTACTTGTTTGCTTAATTTTACTTAGTCGACCAAGTCTCTCTCTGGGATTCGGCTTGCGCGGCATTGCCCGTCGATTTCGCATCTTCTTTTTGCTGACGGTTGCCTCCTGTTCTTTAAAGACAATCAGTACGAGGCTGAGGCTGAGGCAGTGTAGGATTATTTCGGGCCAAGAGGTGAATCTTGATAAATCAGCAATCTGTTTCAGCCCTAACACAAGCCCTGGTGTTCAGGCAATTGTCTTTAGCACTTTAGGCTTCAAGAAAGTGGATGTTCACCGAAAATATCTAGGCATCCCAGTTTCTTTCAGTGCCTTTTTTCAAAGACTTTATGGAAGTACACCCATTCTATAGCCTGAAGTGGTCTAGAAATACAAAAGTTTTCCAAGATTTTCTTATGTAGTTCTTTAATGAGCTAAATGAGGAGAATTTTAATTTATTTATCATTATGTGTTGGGGCCTTTGGTCTAATAGAAACAAAAAGGTTTTTAGTGTTAAAGATCTGGTTCAAACATACATATTTGATTGGGATTATTGTTTGAGTTACTACAATGAATTTAAAAATGCAAATGCCTGGAATGTTAATAGGAATGCCCCTTTGGAGAGACAGGTGGCGTGGACGCCGCCCGACAAGTCTGGTTTTAAAATGAACACTGATGCTGCCTTAAATTTTGCAGGTAAAAAATTTGGCATGGGTGCTATCATTCGCAACGATTTAGGTGAGGTGATGGCGGCTATGACCAAACACCTTCCTCCAGTTTTGGAGGCGGACATTGGCCAGGCTATGGCGATCCGGGAAGCACTTACTTGGGCGTGGGAAATTGGTTTTCGCAACTTGATTGTGGAAGCGGATGCTGCAATTGTGATTAGGAGGATAAAACGTATGGATGAAGACCCCTCGGACATGGGGACGCTGCTGTGGGACATTAAAATGTTGCACATGGTTTGGCCCAACAAGCTACCCGAGAGGAAGAAGACTGTTACTGGATGGAAGAGCTGCCGCAAGTGGTGCAGGGGTTGCAAAATGAAAGATCTCTGCAATTTAATCACTATGGGGCCTGCTACTGAGTTTTAATTTTCTGTTTATGTTTGCTCTTCAAAAAAAAAAAAAAAAAGAAGAAATGGATGGTATTGAATCTCAAATAATTGTATCATATTCAAAAAGTTATTGACTTTGGATGTTCTGCCTACATCTGCAAGATACAAACTTTGGTTATTTTTTTCTTTGGAAAAAAAAAAAAACTATGATCCCATATAGAAGCCTGCTTGGGAAATTGTTTTTGCAAAATGGTTCCGGAGGAAAAAGTAATTGAGAGTAAATAAGACCAAACCTACTCATGGAAATGTGCTGTGATGGATAGCCATTGAAATATCATGAATTGTTTTGGTTAAAATAAAGTTTTAATTTTCTTTTTCTTTTTATATTTGATTTCTAGTTAGTTGTAACTTTCTTTCTTTTTTTTTTTTTTTGAGTTTACAACAATGAGAAGTAGAAATATTCAAACTCGTGACCTCTTAGTTATTGGGTGTACACTAATTAATATCGCTGACTAATTGCTGTTGTTAGTATAGATAATAATAATTGTATTAATCATAATTATTGATCTCAACTATAATATCTATCATTTGAATAAATTGGTGGCTGTGTTGTTTATCTTGCTACCCAAGTTCTTGTCATTTGATCTCCTCTTTGGATTCGTGAGTATTATGTTCCTCTTTATAGGAATTTGTATCCTCTCTATTGCAGAGTTTGTGGTTTCCGAGGGAGTTTTGTACCTTCGGGAGTGTGGAGGTTTTCTTTAGATGAGCATTATTTGTAATATGAATTTCAAATTAATTTTTTTTGTTATTAAATCGTATATAATGTTATTGAAACTTAATTATTTGTGAGAGAGTTTGATATCGAGTATAAAGTGAATAATTTTGACCAAATTGGGTTGATGCCACCATTCATTTTAACAGATAGTTTCAAAAGTGACGTAATTTGAATATTAGTTTAAAAAATTATTCATTTTGACAATTGGTTTCAAAATTGATTCATTTTGACAATAATCTTAAGCGAGTTGAGCTTAACACTAATTGATATGTATCCTCAATCCCCCAATACTAGGAGTGTACATAGGTTGAATGGTGTTAAGTTAAAAGGATTTTTTTGAACCAACCTAAAATTTTCATATTTGGGATTCACCAACTTGTCCAAACTTATAGGTTTAAGCAACCCAACCCAACTTTTTTTAATCAAACTTATAGGTTTAAGCAACCAAACCCAACTTGATCCATGTATTTTTGGTTGAATCTCCACGTTGTTTTGTTTTTAAATCAAATATTATTTGTTTTATTATTATTATTTTTTTGTTTTATAGAAATCAACCTAATAACTTCTCGTGATAATTCGATTGCAATATATATAATTACACTGTAAATAAAAATAATAATTAAAACTAGTAATAAATTCGGGTTAGTTTGAGTTAACCTAAAGTAATTTTAAATCAACTTAAGAATGAACACAACCCATAAAAAAATCATTTATTTGAACACAATTTAAATCAAATAAATTGATAACTCAAACCAACAAATTGAATTAGGTTGATCTCCAGTTGTCAACACCCCTACCCATCACAAGCATCGTTGTTAATTATACTAAAAAGAACTCAGTAGTTAACAACAAAACTAATAAATATGTCAAAATCTAAAAGTATTGGTAAAAATGACAAAAAAACAAAAACAAAAAAGAGAAATGAATATTAATGTAGATGGTTCTTTTGCCTCAAGATAACTTCAATCAATGATACAATTTGTAATATAAATAGCAAATTCAACAATATTTGGACTTCTTACTTATGATGCCAAAAATAGTATTCCAAAAAGTGGTTGCAGATGGATTTAGGCTGGGTTTGCGAGGCTTGAAAAGATATTTAAACCAAAAAGTGGCTCGAAAGGTATCTGCCCACAATTTATATTGAAGAATGGTAAAGCATGTAACAGGAGCAACAGCCATGGCCGCCACAGCCCAAGGTACCCATGCTTTTCGTGTATCGTAAAGCATGAAGAATGTTGCACTAAAAGCCACAACCATGCATGCTAGGGAGATGAAGAGAGTTGCAAGGCCAATCAACAACCTCCATGGCAACGAGTTCAAAAAATTCTCTTGTGCGAAACGCGACGTGAGGATTGACAAGAACGTCATGATCGAGATGGAGGATGAGCACAGAGCAGCAGCATCAGCGATCACGAAGACGGAGAACAAGTTCTTGTTTTTAAACACGGGAACACCTGTACTTCCTTGGTTACCCCCGGGTACAGTGAAGGCTGCAGCAAAAACTACAGTGGATACAAGAGCTGCAACTAACATGCAGGAGTTTGAAGTGCTCTTCATCCACTCTTCTCCCTGTTTTTGAAGTTCTCTGTGGTTTTTTGTAAAGAGTTCTCGCAATGTCAAACGAGTGACTTCGCCATTAACTGTGATTGGACGTTCTTTTGAATATGTATTTGTCACCTCTGAAAAATAGGGTGCTGCTATCTTCTCCACTTCCTTCAATTACACCCAAAAAGAAAAATACATTAGGAACCTCAATAATTGACACTGTTTTTTGGAGGGCAGGGCCAGACAAAAAACAGTGTGTAACGTACCTTGAACCATTGCAGCTCACGTTGCATTTGGAGGGCAGGGCCAGACACCCTATCGAGATGGTTGGGAGAAGCCTGGCATGCAGCTAGATGCAAGATACTTACATTATCTGTGCCAATGAAGTTGGTAATGATGTCCTTGAATCCACCTATTTCGTATATCAATCTAAACACGTTCTCTTGTCGATTGTCGACTGCTACATGAAATATGCTTCTATAACCAGAATCTAAGTTCCATATTACATCTGGATATAACCGAATAAGCACAATCAGAAACTCCACATTCCCTACTTCCGCAGCATCGTGTAGCAATCTCGAGGGAGTTTTAATGAAATCTAGCACATCCAATTCTGTGCCATTTTCAAGAACGGTTTTCCACATGATTTCAACCATTTGATATGCTAATGTCTTCATCCAAGCTTTCGAGTAGATTCTTTTGAAGCCTAGCCCACGAATCGAAATAATAATCAAAGTATTTTAGACTTGGAGAAATGATGCTCAAGTATTTATACAAGCAGTAGCTAACTGTACAGAAACCAAATACTTGACCAGTTGATAACAGAAAACCAACCGAGGTTAATATTAGAGAATTAAATTTGGTGTGTGTATAGTATACTCACAAAAGAAATTAGTGTACTTCTCCCATATCCTTAGCTTGCTTCTGCTACCAATTACATGTGGCTTTCGTGCAAGCATATGTAATGCTGTTTGATTATCTTCAGTCCTTTCCAATGCTAATTTCGGTTCCAATTGGATAATCTTCAATCCAATATCTGGTTGAGAAAAAAAGTATAAAAGAAAATTTAGTTGATCAATTGCATCCAAGAAGGGTTGAAGAATTAAGTGATTAATTTACCGTAATAATCAGCTAAGATGGCAGCAGGAAGTAGTTTAAATTTTTCACTCATCGATAATATTGCTATATTGGTGACAGATAAAAGATAATAGACCATATCTTTGCGTTTGTGAGTCAAAGCGAGAGTAAGTGGGACACAATTGTTGTATCCACAAGTATCTACCAGCCATGGATTCTTTTCCACCATGAGTTTAGCAATTCTCACTGTTCCTGATATTGCAGCAAAACAAATAGCCCTATAACCATATGAGTTTGTCAACAGCAACTGGGATGGGCTTATTATTTTCACCAATTCTTCCACAAAACTTGTTTGCTGTGCTGTTGCAGCAATATGAAGAGCTGTGTCACCTCGATCGGTTACTACCATGCCTGGTGATTGTTCATTGAATATATCTTTCGCTTGATTCCAGTCACCTGTAAGTGCTGCCAGTGCCAGATATAGGCTATTGCGAACCACATAGTCATCAATCCACCATTTACCTAAACATTACATATTTGTTAAAATATGGCATACACTTTAATTATGGGTTTCATTCAATTAAACATCCCTAAATTACATTAAGCATAATTATTAATACATAGTAAATAATTATTAGTGTTTGGGTTTTTAAAACTAATTAGAAAATAGTTTTAGGTGTGGACACTTCCATTTAATCCATGTGCACTCACCTTACTTATTATAAATATATGGTGGTTTGCATCTAAAATCATTTAAGCATTTTGATCCTAGTTTTACCTTTGAGAGAGATTTTACAAGTGTTTAACATTTAGTAAATTGAGAGAGAAAACAAATTAAATGTGAGGTTGTTTTGAGGAAAAAAAGAAAGGGCTTTTTTGTGTTATTTTGGGGGTTTCTCTGACAAAGCTTGAAGGAGTGATTCTTGCTTAGGAGGAGCAAAATTACTTAGTATTTTTTGAATTCCAACAAGGTGATGCCCATTCTTTTCAATCACTATTATTTTATTTTATTTTTTTTAAATGTTTAGATCTCTCATTGTATAGGAAATTGGCTTATAGTAATATTGTGTTTAGTGACTTTCTTGGATTGAATTAGTGTAAGGATTGAATCGTTGTAACTGATCTCTAATAAAATTGACTCACTCAAGTTAAATACTTGGGAATAGTGGAGTACGGCATACGTATCGAACTACTTACATCAGAGTGTTCATTTTTCTCTTCTCTATATTCTTTATTAGCTGCTAGAATAATTTTAAAGTTGCTGCCATATTTTTCCAGATTCATAAAAGGTAAAATTCAATTTTAGAATCATATTCATGAAGAATCGAACTCATGTATGTTTAGGATAAGTCTTGGAACGTTTATAACGCATAACAATTAAGTTTTTAGACTTTAAATTTATTCAATCAATAACTTGATAGAAGGTAACTTCCCTTCCAATTCTCTAAGTTTAAAATTGTACAATTTTCTTGATCACCAATCATCAAATTGTCTTTTGTTACATGTCCCCTTCAAATGTGTGCATTCTGTTCATCGTCCATATAAGAAATGTAAAATTAATGTAAAAATAACTCACATGAACTATTCTTCAGTACTAATTAATTTGTGCATCAAGTGAAATTATATTAAAATATGAATTTGGGTTAGTCAAAAACCTCTAATAACGTAAAACTTTTCAAGTCTAAATTTCGTGGATAATTTATTACGGTATTAATGTTATGTCATAAACTTATTACCATTAACTTAATTTTTTAAATTTAATAAAAGTTTGAGCTAATGGTATAACTTACTTGAAAGGAGAGAGCTAATGGTAGGACTTCTAACCGCTTCTAAGAATTCAAGTGATCGGCGTCTACCAGGTGCTTCATCGATGACTTCAACTATTTCAAAATCTTGTTCTAAATAAAAGAAAGAATGATTATCTTGCAGTTGGGTAGTAAAACAAGTCAATAAAAACACCACCTCCATTGAAATTTCAAATTCTCGAAATCTCAAATGACTATCCAGTCCAAAAATAAAATTTGACTTTGATAAAAATGATAAACTCACAAAAGTATCAAAATTTATAAGATATGCATCAACAACTCCCATCCCTTTGTTTTTTCTAAATTTGTGCATCAAATGGAAATATATTAATAATGTGAATTTTGGGTTAGTCAAAATCTCTAATAACAATAAACTTTCAGGTTTGTGTTTAGCAGATATATCAATTAAGTTTTTAGATTTTAAATTTATTAAATCAATAACTTCATAAAAGGTAACTTCTCTTCTAATTCTACAATTTTCTTCATTAAACCATCCATTGTCTTTTGTTACATGCCCCCTTCAAATGTGTGCATTCTGTTCATTACCCCAAAAAATGTGGAAAAAAAACTCACATGAAGTATTGTTCATTGCTAATTAATTAGTGCATCAAGTAAAGTATATTATAATATGAATTTGGGTGAGTCAAAACTTTAATAACCTAAACTTTTTTGGTTTAAATTTTGGGATAATTTATTACGATAATAATGTCATGTTGAGTCATAAACCTATCACCATTAACTTGAATTTTTAAATCTAGTAAGAGTTTGAGCTAATAATATTATAACTTACTCGAAGGGGGAGAGCTAATGGTAGAACTTTTTTCTGGGAAATCGAATGATCGGCTCATACCGGCTGTTATGTTGGCGACTTCAACTATTTCAAAATCTTGTTCTAAATGAAGGGAAGAATGGTTATCTTGCAGTAGGTAAGTAAAATAAACCGATAAAAACTCCACCTCGATTGAAGAAATTTGAAACGAATATTAAGTCCAAAAATAAAATTAAAATATAATAAAAATGAAAAACTCACAAAAATAACACAATTTATAAAGATATGGATGAACTACTCCCACCCAGTGGAAGTATATTAAAAATATGATTTTTTTTGTTAGTTAAAACCTCTAATACATTCGAACTCGTGACCGTAGAATTAAAATGGATTAATACCAAACAAGATAACCAACTACGCCACTAACTCTCGGTGACTTAGGTTTGAGTTTAAAGTTTGAGTTTAACTGATAACTCATAAAGGTATAAAGAGGATTAGAGTAAGGGTAATTTTGGTAATTTTGGTGACTTGGGGGCAATTTTGAAGTTATTGGCTTGCGATTGTTCGAGCCAAATGCTCTACATTTTGCCGCCGCCCAAATCAAATAGAGGAGCTCGTGAGGCAGCATCGTCTTCTTCCATTATTTGGTCGTGTACCCATTTTCCATATTGTTGATCAACCATTCACCTTGACCTAGCCACCTCATCTATTTGACCACCCTCTATTAGAGATGACGCTTTGACTAGAAACTTAGTGTTTCTAGAAACCTTTTTTGTTTTGTTATTTATTCAGTAACCCCAAAATGGTTTCTCTTCACGGCTCCGAAATGGAAGTCGGTGAGATTAGGGATGGAAAGGGAGGAGAGAAAATCTAAAGTCTTGTCTTTTACAATTCTTAAAATTAAAAAAAAAAAAAAAAAAAAAAACTGAGGGCGATTGCCAAAGTTAAGTATTAAAAAATTCAATCCATATCAACTAATTACATAGTGCCATGTGGTGGGCTGCAAAAACCGGAAGCAGCCCACTGCACATAAATTCCTCTCCCCACAAATTAGCTTTCTTTTTCTTTCTATTGATTGAATTTTAAATTAATTAAGAAAGGATTAATAATAATAATAATAATAATAATGGATTCGGTGTTAGTATTATTTTAGGGGTTGACAGTGTAGAGGCTGATTGTAGAACCCACAATGTTTGAATGAGAATTTAGATGAAAAATTAGTTTAGCTTTTTTTTTTTTTTTTATTTTTTTATTTTTTTTATTTTTTATAAAAGAGTTATAGACAATAATTTATTTGTATGTATTTTAAAATGTGTAGAACTCACAGACATTTTTCTCTACAAGTGTCTTCTTTATTCGAGCCTCAATATTATCATCAGGCCTTACCCATTCTAAATGGCGAGATGTTATGAGTACTGAGCTGCAGGCCATGAAATCAAACAAAACTTGGGAGGTTGTTCCTTTGCCTCAAGGAAAGCACTCTATTGGGTGTCAATGGGTTTGTAAAATTAAGTACCGTGCAGATGGTTCAGTTGAGCTCTACAAGGCAAGGCTTGTAGTGAACAGTTATACTCAACAAGAAGAAAGGGAAATAGAGACTTTTCCTCCATTGCCAAACTTGTGACAGTTGAAGTGGTCCTCATTTAGCTATTTCGAGAAACTGGCCGCTAGTACAACTTGATGTGAATAATACTTTCCATAACGAAGAGCTGCTAGAGGAAGTTTATAAGGATCTACTTCTTGGATATAAACCGATTGGTACATGTACTGGGGATTTGGTTTTTCATGCACAAGTCTATATATGGGATCAAAGAGGCATCAAGATAATGGTATACAAAGTTCTTTTCAACTTTGATGGCACTTGGTTTCACTCAATCTAAGTCTGATTATTCCATATTCCTTCGAGGTATTTGTTATAATTTTGTTGTTGTCCTAGTATATGTCGATGACATTATTGTCACCGGAGCCAATGCCACTCAAATTAATGATTTGAAGAAAATTCTATATGAATCATTCCAACTTAAGTATCTACATGCTTTACGATATTTCCTTAGTTTGGAACTGGTTAGATCTGCTAAAGGGTTTTCGTCTCACAAAGACATTATACACTTTAAATCATTGAGGATGGGATTATTGGGTTCTAAAACTGAAATGTTACCCATGGATCCTAAGGTTAAACTTCAAGCTTTGAATAATGAGAAATTGTTGGACCCTATAACTTACAGACGTCTGGTTGGTAGGTTAATATATCTTACAAGCTCTCAGCCTGATATTACATATGAAGACAAAAGCCTTCATGGTATAGTCATTAGTGGGAGCCAAAAATATCCCTAAAGACGTCACCAGGAAAGGGGATATTACAATCTCTCTACCTATATTATGTATGATGTTAACAAACTTAGCAAATATGTCTTTAGTCCATGTAAATCTCATATGGCGGCCACACATCACTTAGTCTGATATTTGAAGACGTCACCAGGAAACGGGACATTCTTGGATCCCACTATTGACTTTACCATGAAGACTTTTGCTGATTCAGACTGGGCTTCTTGTCTTGACACTCGTCGATCTACTACCAGATTTTGTGTATTTCTTGGTGGAAACATTATCTCTTGAAAATCCAAGAAACAAAGCATATTGTATCTCGTTCATCAGCAGAAGCCGAGTATAGGGCATTAGCCCTCATCTATTATGAGTTACTTTAGTTGTTGTATCTTCTTGCTGATTTACAAGTTACAGTTCCTACACCTACATTATTGTATTGTGATAATCAAGTAGTTGTTTACCTTACCAACATTCCAATCTTTCATGAAAGGACCAAACACATAGAGCTTGATTGTCATTTCATTCGTGACAAGCTTGTTGCAGCCAAGACCAAGTTGCTAATGTTTTTTTTACCAAGCATTTACCTACTCTTGCTTTGTATGCCATTTGTTCCAAGTTTGAACCTCATTGATATTTTTAGTCAATTTGAGGGAGGCTATTAAATCACTTAAATAGTATATCTTGGGATTATTATATATTTTATTGTTATAATTTGGTTATTGGGATCGTGTATTTGGTTACCTAGACTTTGTAGTACATTAAGGTTAAAATAATTTGTATATAAATAGCCCATTTGAGTAGATGAATATTATTGAATTCTCCCATTTGCAAACTTATTATTTCCTAAACCCACTTTTCTTAATCTCCACACAGCTGCCACTACTTCTCCCCAAAACCACAACCTCTTCCTTCCACTTCATTGGACCCAACAAAGAAAGCTATATCTATATATATATAGAGAGAGGCGGATTGAGGTTATAGTGTTTGAGGCCATAAATGATGTCATATAATTTATTCTTCCCAAAATATCAGTAGTTGGACTCCACCGCTCCATTAATTGATTAGTAAACTTTTAAATCTGGTATCCACAAAAGGTGTATACATGACCTGAGTGGGATTGAGTTAGTCGGATTGAGTTAGAATGATTTTCTGGATTAACCCATGGGTAGGTTAATATTTTGCCAACTCTTGTCCAACTTTATGTATTAAGGCAACCCATCCCAACCCATATATTTTTTGGTTGGGTTGCGTTGGGTTGTCGAGTTATATTTATATATTATGTCTAATTTATAGCTAATAAATCTATCAAACAAATTTTTTTAAAAAAAATTGCATAATACTAAATTCAAAATCAAGATACTCATATTGTTCATAGATATGCTAATATATAAATACTATTCTTAGTTCAAGTTGAGTTTGGTTGAGTTAAACGAGCAAAAAATTGACAAATCTTAAACGGATCTAATCCAAAGAAATTTAAAAATACAATATAACTTAACCCTATTAAAATTATCGTCTAACTCAACTCTTATGATTTGGGTTGACTTGGATAGTTTGAGTAGCTCTAGCCGTTAATTTTTTGTATGCTCTTAATAGCCATATAAATTCTTAAACTAATTTATAATATTTAAAAATATTCTCAAATTGTAAATATGTAGATATAATTTTGTAAAAAGAATATGATTCATTATTTATATTTATAAAAAACAATATAATACAAATATTTATAAAAAAAGAAAACTTTTTTAAAAAAAAATCTTTGAAATCAATATAACTAAAAATAGTTTAATATTATTGTTTATTTTTTAGAAAATTAAGAATAATTTATATAAGTTAATAAAAATAAATTTTTTTAATAATGGATAAAAAAAAAAGTAAACTAGCAAGGATGTGTGCTAACCAAACATCTTGAATATAAAGATATAAAATGTATATATAAACAAATAAATAAAAGACAAAATATATATATATATATATATATATATATATATAAACCAAGGAAAAATCAAAACTAAAACCAAGGTGAGTTGAAAATTTGGGGAGGCCACTTTATCGCTCGCCACCGAATTAAATTAGTTTTTAAATGCAAATTGTATAGGATATATACTAATTTTGTATTTTTTTTTTTTTTGGAGGGGCCACCACATAGGTCTGCTCCGTTGAGAATTTGGCAAAATATTAACGAAGTTTGTCTCGCTTGGAAAGTTTTGGCAAAATATGGGAAAAATTGTCCCACATTGGAAAGATGCAAAAATACGGTGTGCTCCAACCACTATAAAAGGAGTAAATGGGTTTGGATTCTAGGCATCTCAATTAGAATCACTTTAACCATGTGTACTAACTCTATTGTATACGAAAGTTGAGCAAAATTTGTGTTTAGTATGAGCTTTGAAGAGTGATTTTTGTAATTAGGACCGGAGAGAGAATTCTATGTGATTGTAACAATTTTTCACATATTGAAAATTCTTTTTATCCGTGAGTTTTTCTCCAATTTGGGAGTTAGAGCTGGGGTATTGTGAATAGTATTGTTCTCTATTTGTTGATTTGCTAGGAGTGAATCAGATATGTCAAACTTTACAAGTGCGGTGAAGATTGACGTGAAAAAATTTGATGAAAGGATGATCGTCGGCTTGTGGCAAGTACAAGTTCGAGATGTATCGATACAATGCAGATTGCACAAGGATTTGAAGAGAAGACCCAGATGTGGTGCTTTCTAAAATAAAAAGATTAAGCGGTGATGATGATCCAGTAGAGTCTAGTGGGGGGCTAGAACAAGCTCTAAGAAGTCAAGTAATCAAGGGAAGAAGAAAGACTTTGTGAAGAAGAAAGGTTGCTGGAAATCCGGACAGACTGGTCAAATGAAAGAGAATTATTCTAACAGAGCAAGTTCGTCGAAGGGCTCGGGTTCGGATGCTGATGTGGTCTTTCTTACTAAAGGAGATGATTACTACCTTTGAAGAAAGAAAGAAATCATGCTCATGGTATGTTCGCCTTGCCATGATAGATGATGTAATGTCAACGGTTCCACAAGTTTGCACACGGGCATTGAGTTGGCAATTATGCAAAGTGTGTGGTGGAAGTTATGTCGGTAGCTGAAGAACTTCCAGGTAAGCTAAGTAGGTGAAAGTTGCACCATAAATTTCAACAAGGTGTATCGACATGTGACGAAGAAGAAAAATCTTGGAATGTGAGATTGCAAGTTTATACTTTTTATGGTGGAGTATGGTATAATTCTCAGAGTTGAGAATTATGATTGTCGGTGAAGACAATGTTGCAAGAGAAGATGTGGTTTTATTTTTACATATCTTGTCAAGGTGGATTTTATTGAGAATTTGGCAAAATATTAACAAAGTTTGTCCCACATGGAATGTTTTGGCAAAATATAAGAAAAATGGCCCCACATTGGAAAGATGAAAGAATGTGGTGTGCTCCAAACATTATAAAAGGAGTAAATATGCTTGGATTTAAGGCATCCAAATTAGAATCAATTTAAGCATGTGTACTAACTCTTTTGTATACAAAAGTTGAACAAAAGATGTGATTAGTATAAACTTTGAAGAGTGGTTTTTGTAATTTAGGTCGGGGAAAGAATTCTCACTACTAAAAAACTGAGATATAATGATTCTAAAAAAATATCAGAAATGCTTTAGATGATACTTTTTTGCAATCATCGTATCGCACATCATCTTTTTCCTTTATATGACACTTCTTAAAGAGTATCATTGAAACTCTTTAGATAATACTTTTCTACAATCATTATATCACACATCATCTATTATCTATAGATGACACTACTTAAAAAGTGTCATTGAAATTCTTAAGTTGATGTTTTTCAACAATCATTAATTCATCTTTGATGACACTAATATATCATCACATATATACAATAGATGATATATAAAATAAATCATCAATATTTTAACCATGATACCTAAATATTATCATTAAATTATTTATATTGACACTTTTTTGTAATCACTAAATATACAAACATGACTCTTCATATTAGTGGAATATCTCCAATTGTTGAAAATCATTTATTGATAACAAAATGAATATATTAGATACACCATACATTTCTTCGCATTCACGCTTGTAATTGCACATTTGACCACTAAAATTAATTGGTCTCAAAATCTAATTTAATATAACTACGACATTAATTCGTAGATTAGTATTAATCAAGACATTAATTTATACATATAATTGTAGACGTTATTAAATAAATAAAATATTGTTCATGAAGTGAATATAAACAACTCCTACAAAAGAAATATACATAGAGTATATTCATGGTTGCACTAAGACTAACTTCTGACTTCTTATTGGTTACATTCTCTTCACATATTCAAGATGATGCAATATATCTATCATCAAAATATCCTCAATCATATTGTAGTTGTAGTTCCTAAGAAAAATTCCACCAAAATTGAGCTAGAGTTTTAGCCTAAACACAAAAATCAATAAAAAGGAACTTCAGAATAAAATAAAGGATAAAGCAATTGGTAAAGGCAACAAGAAAAGAAATCAACACATCATTTTTCTCTCGAAAACCATTACAAGAGAAGAGAAATAAGTGTCGTATGTAATCATTCAAATAATCTTTTTTCTAATAGCAACTTAAGGTAAAGACAACATAAAAAATGTATCTAGAAGAAACAAACCTTCACAAATAAAGAAGAATCAATACGGTGTAATACTTCCAATCCTTCAAGTAAAGTAGACAACGGAAACATATAATTAGTTAATGTTTAACCAAATTGAACTAAACACAAAGATATGCAAAATAAGAAATTAGTGAGGCTTAAGATAAATAAACAAACAAATGTACAAGAAAAACAATGAGAGATAGTGATTTTTGCCAATGGTGAATCATATACTCAGGAGAAGATAATCTTAAAACATGTGTATCAATAATTAAAATTGCAATAAATAAAATGCAACAATTGCAAAGACAACTAAAAACAACTTGGAAAAAATAACTCTTTAACTCACCTGGTACAAGAAGTCTAGATACTAAGAAACAACTCTTTAAAATTATAGCTATAAACATAATAATACAAATTATTCACAAGCTTGGAAATCACAAAATGTTAACAGAAGATACCAATAAGTAAAAGTACCAAATAAGCCTTTCGTACCCTGGCAAAGATGGATAATAAGATGCAATAATGATAGTAAGAAATAGAGTATAGTAATGTATCATAAAAGATAGACATGAATGAGGGAGAAAAATAATACACTCACGGATTTGGACTAGTTGTGTGGTTTTGTATGAAATTTTGCCAAGTTGATAACATCCTTATACCATTTGTCGTTCAAAAATTTAAAAAGAAGATTCAGTAAAGAGCAAGAATTATGGGTGTTATAGATTGAATTGAGTAAAGAACCTATAAAATATGGATTAGTTAGATATATCTTCAAGAAATAAAACAATCTTAGGCCTATAACAACATTTAAAATAGCTCAAAATACACATGACACCAGGAACTATTCTTGAAGTTGGCACAA
>JBBMKA010072174.1:0-15614 GCA_037833695.1 Sechiopsis laciniata | reverse complement strand
AAAATTAATGGTTTTGTAACCATTCTTCATGATTTTGTAACCATCCACAAGTAAATGTTGAGTCACGTTCTGATCCATATCAGCTTTTCTCGGGTGATACAATATCTCGCAGTCGTAGTCCTGAACTATCTCAAGACACCACCTTTGTCTCATGCTTAACCTCCCCTGGTGAAAGGATGCTTAAGGCTTTGGCGATCTGTAAACAACTGAAACCTCCCACCACATGGGTGGTGCCTAAAAAATCCTCAGTGCAAAGTAACCACCGACAACTCCACAACGAGAGTCGGGAAACTTCCTGACAAAGGGCTCTAGCTGACATGAAGCAAACACCAGCACCTTACCAAGCTGCATCAAAGTGCAAACCAAACAAACTTGGAAACAATCCTGAACACTACACAACCACCGCTCCCTCCAGAATGGCCGAACTGGCTTACGTCAACCTGTGCTGCAATGTAGCAAGACTCTGAGTCCAAAGGACTTCCTCCTTTTAAAGCTCAACGTATCACAAAACCATGAGCATCAAACAAGAACATCCTGATCGATCACTATCGAGCTGCTAAAACACAAATCTTAAACAACGTACCACTAGGGTCAGGTACAACACAGCTAGCAAGGCTCCCTCACAAGTGAAGACTTAGAACCGACACGCCTTGCACAACAACGAACCTTAACTGAAACAAGAGGACGTCCAAAAAAAAAAAACCCTCAAAAGGTCAACCAACCTTTAACAAGCCAACCAAGCTCTTGAACTAACCATTCACCACCTGTCGGTAGAACTACCAACACTCGAGCTTAACAGTAAAAAAACTCTAACTCTTTCAAGGACAAAAGTTGTTATCTACTCACAACCAAAAAGTAGCTCTCTACCAAGAGGAACAACCAAGGGTAGAAAACGCTATCACCTCTCAACGGTCGCTCCAAGCAAAAGTGATGAACAACCACTAAGCTGAGAAGACAAATCCACTTAACAACCGCAACCACTTAAAGCAACACCTTACATGCAACCAAGCTCGACCTTAAGTCACACCTCCAAACTAACTCGAAAATTACTGCGAACTAACCCTGGCTTGGCAACTGCCAGCAAAGCTCCAATCGAGCAACTGAAAACTCACTGGCTAGGTCTAACTGAGCTCTAGCACGGATCTCCACGAGCTTAGGGTCCTTCCGATGAGCCTCCAGACACACACTGTCATAAAGACAGTCTGACAACAAACTGAATAAACAAAAACAACCTTCTTTAGCAACACAGTTACACTGAATAGCTCCAACTTTCTAGATACAAGGGCAAGAGACCAAACACGCTACAGAATGTGTCGTCCTCTTACTCAAAGCATCAGCCACCTCATAGCTTTACTCCGGGTAGAGATCTCTGCAACACCCTTAACAACACCTGTTGACAACTGCGTGGTTTCTAGTCAACCACGACTTGCTCGGTCCTAACTGGCCTCTAACACAGTAACCACAAAGGTTCTACCAACCAAGGTCACGTTCCAACGAACAACTCTTATCTGACGATAAATGAACCACAAACGAGCAAAATACATCCGAAATCTTAAACTAAGGGCACCACTCAAGATAGTATCCTCTAACTAAAAGCCCCAAACTCTCTGGAAACTTAACACAGTCTTGCTCCAAACCAACAGCTCTAATGTGGTTTCCAAAAAAAACGACCCACACAGGGTACAAGCTACTCAAGGGTACTCATGAGAGTACAAAGACCAGCCACTACAAGAGACCAAAGTCTAACCAACTCTCAACAGAGTTACCACCAACGACTGAACACCAAGGGTTCCACCCTACGTGCTCTAACTCAAACTTTTACCCATCTCTCGGGTAAACTTAGGGAATGATACTCTCGGTCATTCCTCGCACATCTTTTCTCTCGTGGCCATCTGACTACCAACAACATGGATCACTCGTGCTACAAGATCAAGTGTTTCAACTGGCACGTTCGGTGCAACATCTGGAGAAGCATGCTGAACATCAAAGGAGGTCATAAGAATCACCTGCACAACAGTGCGAACTGAGCCTGAACGTAGGCCTGCACCCAAGCTTGGTGCCAAACGAGCATCCTTCAGCCACAACATGAAGTGCTGCTTAACAAAACTCTAGGCCCTGCTACAAATAAGCCAACAAGGTCACAACCTCTAGTGACGGCAACACAGATAACTCGTACAAAACTCCAGACTCGTCAATCTGGCCTCTGGCTTCTCGTCCATCCGACATGCTCAAGCTCTGCTCCTGAACCTCTGCTCGATGTTCAACGAACATCTCTCTAGCCATGGCTCTCATGGCTGCAGCACTGTGTCAGCTGGGCTATCTCGGCCTAAGACTCTTCTCGCTGCACTGTCAACTACGCCTGAGTCTCTACTCTCTGTGGAGCCAACAAACCAACCATCAATTCTCTCTTATAGCTGAAGCAACTCTGCTCCTAGAGTCTCTCTCTGAGGCAAGGTAGCCTCTACCTCCTCTCTCGGTAAAACAACAGTCGGGGCCAAAGGTGGCCTGCGGGTCTGGTCAACCCTGGACATCGTCTCAGTTACAGCTGGCTCAGCTCCAACTCCTCGGTTGGTAGTACCAGACGTCCCTGCTTCTCTGTGAGTGACCGACACACTGGCGGTCTACACTCAACCACAAACTAGTCCACACTTGGACTCTCTCTGCTAACAACAGGTAACCAAAGTATACTAGATGCTGTACTGTTAAAACACTTAAACAAAGAACTTAGACAAACCTGACGGCCGTTGGAGTGCTGATGATCATGGGGACAAACAACCTACAAGGCAGGTTGGTCTACAGAATCTATGACTCTGTGCTCTGATACCAACTGTAAGGACCCGACCTAAAAATGGTCCTAAACTTGGTCCTTACTCAGCATGCATGTAAAAAAAGTAAATAAAAACAATATAACTTAGAATTTGCATATTAAAACATCCATTTGAAAAGACACGGAACCTGTTTATAAACATTTAAAAGTAACCTCGGGATCTGATTTAAAATATCCAGAAAGCAAAACAGCCTAACAAGCTCTATCTAAGATTAGGAACAGTGTACCTATCATTCAAACATGCTCAAGAACACATGAAACTAGCATGGTACTACCAGCTTAAAAGCAGAAATCAAGCATGCTGGAAGAACAAACCTAGCATGGCACTAGCATGTGAAATTGAAGTCAAACATGATAGCAGAACAAATCAACTAAGAAGTTCCTATCCACTAAAATGCAAGTAACAGCAAGCAAGCATACAAGATAACAATCAGTGAGTATTTCGCAGGGCCCACACAACCCCGGTAAGAAATCCTTACCTGGAAAAATAAGCAGAAAACATAACAAAATGAAAGGTGCTCCTTGAGCTGCAGAACCAGCAGAACCTAGCAAATAAATAAAGTAGAAAATACTAATTAAATCTACTCGAATAGCTGCACCAACTAAAATGAACAACTCAAGCTCGGGAGAGAAATTACCCTAACTGAACCCTAGGTGGCTCGGCAGCTGGCTCTCGGCAAGGCTGGCGTGTGGCAGTGTGAGTGCGCGGTGTCCAAATGGAGCTAAGACACGGCGCTTAGGCGCTGCTGCGTGCGTTGGCGAAGCTGCGGGTGCGGGCTGGCAGCTGCGAAGGGCGTGCTGGTGTGAGTGCGCAGATGGCTGGTTCGGGCAAAGTGGTGCTGGCGAGCTGGTGACGCGAGCGCTGGGCTTCGCTGCGGCATGCGGCTGGGTGTTCACGTAAAGCTGCTGGGGCATAAGGGTTGGCGATCAAGCTGCGGCTTGGCGATCGACTGGTGCACAGAAAAGCGGCTGCGAGGGCGAACGGGAGCGTGCGGCACAGGCAACGAATGCAATGCTGCAGGGTGACGCGAGGGCGAACGTCTGCGATCTCAGGCTGCTGGTTTGGCTAGGTTGGAAATCCTTCGGCTGGAACAAGAACAAGGAGATGCTTGCAAAGGGTCACGACAAGAAAAGAGCAAGGTTTTGCTTAGCGATTGGAGAAGGGAGTTGGCTATGGAGGAATCAGCAAAGAGAAGAGAACAGAGAAGGAGAGAGGAAGAATCGTAAAAAGGGAGAATGAAATCGCAAAATTGCGTGCGGCTACTCCAAAAGGTCTCAGCCAAATGAGAGGGAAAGAATAGGGTTTTGACACGTGTCCCTGGCCACCCGGCTTCGAGTCTCAGCAACGACACCTTTTCTTCTTATTTTCTCTTCTTTTTGAACAAGCCTTCCAAAATCAAACCAACAGGGTTCGAGCCCTGGCAGAGACACCCTTTTTCTTCCTTTTTCTTAATTAATCAACAAATGCTCCGAACTTCTCCAACAGCATCACCAACCCCAAAAACCTAGAACCGAAGTAAAACACAAGCTTATCAAATTACAGAACTACCACAAAACCCTGGTTAAATACGAGACTACGCCCGAAGGCATAATTACCAAAATACCCCTAGAGGCTCAAACTGCCCTAACGGCCCAACCGAGCAACCGAAACAACCAACGAACAAACCTGAGGAATCGGGACAGAAAACCGGGCCGTTACAATATCTGTTGGGATCAGTTTTTGAGCTGATCATTAGGCCGGGAGTAAGAGACTTCCGATGACTCAGGAGTTGTGTTGACAACTCATTTCAGGGATTCTTTGTTGGTAACTGTTTGCATGTTTACTTGAATGCTAGATGATACGTTGTTTCGTACTGTACCCGGTTGGGGATTTTTACTGAGAGCCTTTGTACTCACCCTTATTTTCTGTGGTTTTCCACCAGGTAACTTGGGACAGGACCAGGACGGCTAGAGGAGGAGCTGTATGATCATGGGAGCTGCCGGCACTCTATTTATGTTATGTTTATGTTTATTATTTTAATTCAGCATGTAGTCAGACACGGAGTCCGTAGGATTTGCATATGGAACCTGATGGAATGATTTGAATATTTTATATTTTATTTATTTCAAATTATACTCTGCCCAGGGTTGTTTTAATGTTGAAACAGGAAGTATTTTTAAATGTTTATAAACAGGTTCCTTGAAATTTCAAATGGATGTTTTATGCAAACTTTAATGCTTAAAGATTTTATTATCTTTTATGCATGCATGCATGCAGGTTGATTGAGAGAGTTCAGGAGGACGGAGAATTTGACTTCGTTGTAGCACCAGACGGAGGTTCGAGGTATAGAGGTCGGTTGTGTGTTCCAGCTGACTCCGGGCTACGAGCCGAGTTGCTTGCAGAGGCTCATAGCTCCCCGTTTACTTGGCACCCAGGAGGTACCAAGATGTATCAGGATCTCAAGTAGACGCTCTAGTGGATGGGTATGAAATGAGACATTACAGAGTTTGTTAGCCGGTGTCTCACTTGTCAGCAAGTGAAGGCTCCCAGATAGAAATCTGCAGATTTGTTGCAACCGTTGAGTGTACCCCAGTGGAAGTGGGATGAGATTTCGATGGATTTTATCTCTAGGTTTTCGAGGACACCGAGAGGGTTTACTCAGATCTGGGTTGTTGTAGACAGGCTGACTAAGAGTGCACACTTTATTCCTAGTAGAGTTAACTATACCGTGGAGCAGTAGGCACAGCTATTATTGGATCAGATCGTTCGGTACCATGGGGTGCCAGTGAGGATTGTTTTAGATCGTGACTCTTAGTTCACTTCTCGCTTCTGGAGAACGCTCCAGAAGGGTTTGGGAACCGAGTGCAGCTTTAGTACTGCTTTTCACCCTCAGTCAGATGGTCAGACAGAGAGGGTGAACTAGATTCTTGAGGATATGTTGCGATCCTGTGTTTTAGACTTTCCAAGCAGTTGGGATCAGTAATTGAACCTGATGGAGTTCGCGTACAATAACAGCTATCAGTTGACGATTCAGATGGCTCCGTTTGAGGCATTGTATGGTAAACGGTGCAGATCTCCAGTGTTTTTGGAAGAGGTTGGTGACAGACAGGTTTTGAGGCCCGAGCTATTACAGATGACTAACGATGTAGTGCAGAAGATCAGAGCTCGTATGTTGATGGCACAGAGTAGGCAGAAGAGTTATGCCGTTGTTCGGCTTAGAGATTTAGAGTTTGAGGTCGGCCAGCATGTGTTTCAGAAAGTGGCACCGATGCGTGGAGTCTTAAGGTTTTGTAAGCGGGGCAAGTTGAGTCCTAGGTTTGTAGGGCCTTTCGAGATCCTTGAGCGGATCGGTCCAGTGGCTTATCCTTTGGCCTTGCCCCTGTCTTTGGCAGCAGTGCACAACATCTTTCACGTTTCTATGTTAAGACAGTATATGACAGATCCTTCGCTTGTAGTTGACTTTGAGCCGTTAGAGCTGAATGAGGATTTGAGCTTCGAGGAAAAGCCAGTGCAAATTTAGCCCAAGATCGTAAGACGTTGCGTAATCGGGAGATCAACTTGGTTAAGGTTCAGTGGAGAAATCAGAGGGCAGAGGAAGCGACTTGGGAATTAGAGGATGAGATGAAGACGCATTATCCGGAGCTGTTCCAGTCGTAGGACTCTCGAGGACGAAAGTCTTAAAAGGAGGAAATACTGTAACGGCCCAATTTTACATTCTAGTTCTCCAGGTATGTTCTGTTGCAATTTTAGTTGTTCGATTGGGCCGTTATGGTAGTTTGAGCCTTTAGGGGCATTTTGGTCATTTTGCCTTTAGGGATAGTTTCGTATTTATCCAGGGTTTCAGGGCTATTTCTGTTATTTGTTGAGTTCGATTATCTTCAGTTTTAGGTTTGAAGGTTTAGAATGCATCTTGGAGAGCTTGAGAGCTCTTTTGGTTAAAAGGGAAAAAGGAAAGAAAAATGAGACTTCACTAGGAGTCGAAGCCAGAACCCCTTGAGAACACGTGTCACAATCCTATGGAGCCCTTCTTATTTTGTTGAGACCCTAAAGCAGTCATATTTTTCCTTCGTTCTCCAAATCGCATCCTTCTTCCTCATTTTTCTTCTCCCATTGCCGAGAGCACCATCACCAAAACCCCATCACCGAAGCTTTGTTCTATCGAGTTCCATCATTGATCAGCCACCTTCGTCGAGCGCCAGCAGCCCCTTGAGATTGCATGGCCTCTCCCAGCCGCCTAGCTCCTCCGCTGATGCACATCTTTGCCCGAGTGAACTGCTCGCTCAGCCTTGGCCGCGACTTCGCCATTGTGTAGCTGCTCTCGTGTGTTCGCCTATGCCCCCATCGCAAGAACAGCCTCACAGATGCAAAGCCTTCATCGAACACCCCATCGCGCCTCACCTTCACACGCCCGATCACGCCGCCCCATTCACGTTTGCAAAGCCGCACGCCTTCGCCCTGCCGCTCGCACCCGTACGCGCACCCGCTTCATGTCTGTAAAGGCCCAGTTTTCCATTCTGGTTCTCCAGGTATGTTCAGTTTCTATTTCGGTTGTTCAGTTGGGCCGTTAGGGCATTTTTAGTCTCTAGGGGCATTTTGGTAATTTTCCTTCAGGGGTAGTCTCGTAATTACCCAAGGTTTCAAGGATACTTTGCTTTTGCTGAGTTTGGGTTTCCTTCGGTTTCAGGTTTCCAGAGCTAGTGTTGTTGTTTGAGGAGTTTGAAGACTCTTTTGGTTAAAAGGGAAAAAGAAAGAAAAGGTGACTTCGCCAGGATTAGAAGCCGGAACCCTTCTAGACACGTGTCACAATCTCGTTAATCCTCCTTGTTTACCAAGACCCTTAAAGCAGTCGCATTCTCCTTTTTTCTCTAATTCACGAATTCTTCTTCCTCTCTACTTCTCTTAATTGCCGAGAGCACCATCACCAAAACTCTATTGTCGATCTCCCAATCCCCATTGCCGATCATCTCGCACGCCTCCTCTCAGTCACTCGTCTGCCGCACGTGCTCGCCTTGTCACAGCCGCACGATCAACTACGCACCCCATTGCCCGAGTACCATCGCCATCCAGCCTTGGCGATCCCAGCTGTTGATTGCATCACCCTTCATCGCGCCATAGCCACGTTCGCCTGAGCGAATCGCCAGCAAGCCTCGCCCGCGTCTTCGCCTTGCCCAGCTGTTCTCGCACACACGGATCAGCAGTCCCACTCGCGATGCCGCACGAATACACGCCTTTGAGCCCCTGCTTGCCCCTCCCTGCACAGCCCTTGCCATAGCCTTCGCTCGCTGTGCCACTTGCTCTCGCGAGCAGACTGTCTGCCAAGCAACCTCGGCCACGCTCATTGCTCGCTATCGAACGCGTTGCAGCCCCTTTACCAAGAGCCTTGCTGCTGAGAGCCTTGTGTAACGGGCCAGTTTTCCATTCTTGTTCTTCAGGTATGTTCAGTTACTTTTTTAGTTGTTTGGTTGGGTCGTTAGGGTAGTTTGAGCCTCTAGGGGTATTTTGGTAATTTTGCCTTCAGGGGTAGTCTCGTAATTAATCAGGGTTTCAATACGGTTCTGTTAATTGCCGAGTTTGAATTCTTATTTTGGTTTCAGGTCCCCAGGGCTAGCGATGCTATTTGAGAAGTTTGGAGCCTTTGTTTGATTAAATAAGAAAAAGAAAGAAAAAGGTGGCTTTGCCAGGACTCGAAGCCGGAACCGCCTGAGGACACGTGTCGCAATCCTGTTAAACCCTTCCCTTTTGGACGAGGCCTATAAATACCCAGCCATCTCTCCCATTTCACCTTATTCTCATTTTCTCTCTTTTCTCCCAAATCGCCAAATTCACTTTTCCTCTCTCATTCGTCGAAAACCCTGTCGCCTTCGCCGTGCACGAGCAGCTGAGTTTGCCAGCCTAGGCGACTTCTTCGTTTCTCTTTCACCGATCAGTTCGCCAAGCCGCTCGTCTGCCGCACGCCTTCGCTTCGCCACAGCCCCACGGTTTCAGTCGCATCGCAGGTTCGCCTCGCTCAGATCCCCTTCGCCCTCGACCGCCAGCCAGCCTGTTCGCTTCAGGTACGTTTCGCCCAGCTCTTCTCGCTCCCTATTGGTTTTCTGTCGCCTGATTCAAGATCTGTCGCTCCGTTCGAATTACAGTTGAGTCCACAAAAGTACAGTACCGAGTCCTTGTCTGTTCGGAGTTTGCCATAGCGAGCTTTCACCACAGTGAGCCGTTTGTCCATGCTACCTCGCAGTTTCTCATCCATTTCGCCGAGCCCAACTCTTCGCTCAGTCGTCTGTAGCTTCACCTTCGCCTTCGTCGAGGTTCTGCTATCGAGCTGCCTTGCATTCTGTTTAGGGTAAATTCTTCCCCGAGCCTTGCGTGTTTTGGTTGCCTGGTTCTGTTTAGCTGCTAGTCGTTAATTATTTGTTTGTAATTTATTACTTGCTAGGTTGTTAGATCTGCAGCTCAATGAGCATTTTATCTGTTGTTTATTCCTGCTTGTTTCCAAGTAAGGATTCTTGCCAGGGTTGTGTGGACCCTGCGAGACTTCTCTGATTTCTTTCTTGTATGCTAGTTATACTGTTATGAGCATGTTTAGTGGATAGGAACTTTATGCTGATCTATTCTGCTAGCATGTTTATTTTCACATGTTAGTGCTATGCTAGGTTTGTCCTTCTAGCATGCTTGATTCCTGTTTTAATCTTGTAGTACCATGCTAGGATTATTAGATAAGAAACGGGGTCGGGATTCTTAGATAGAACTTGTATGATAAGAAACGGGGTCGGGATTCTTAGATAGAACTTGTTAGGTTGTCATCATCTAGAGGCTGAGAGTGGACCAACGTACGTGTCCCCACCGGTCGGGCTGTGAGGACATATTCCTTACCCGCGACAGTCGGGTGTGGAGTAGCTACCACACTGGCATAAGCCTAGTCTGTAGCCTACTAGAGCGGAATCCTGCCAACGGTGTAAACCTACCTTGGCCGGTTCTTAGCTTCAGACGTCGGTGGTATTCAGGCTGCTACAGTCGAGCGCCGAGGGTCTCGCGCTACTGTAGATCAGTGACACCGCTTTCGAGTCTTAGGGATGCGTACCTGGACTGGCGTAGTATGTCCCTAGACCCCCACATTTACGCAGTTTACAGCAGCATGCAGTGTGCGCGCACACGCGTTAGTCGCCGTGCGGAAATCTCCCTCGGGCTAATGTTCGTGAGTACACCACTTCCTTTCCAAGTTTAGAGAGCTGGTTAGGACCAGCTGTTGAGCGGTCACTCAGACCGAGGGTAAGAGACCCTCGAGGTTATTTCTGTTCAGGGTCAGTTATTGAGCTGACCACTTGGCCGGAAGTTAGAGACTTTTGAAGACCCAGGAGATTTATGGACATCTCGTTCCAGGGTTCTGTGTTGGTAATCGTTTGCTTGTATGCTTGGATGCTAGATGATACGTTGTTTCGTACTGTACCCCGGTTGGGGATTCTTACTGAGTGCCTTTGTACCACTTTTATTTTCTGTGGTTTTTCCACCAGGTAACTTGCGATAGCACCAGGACGGCTAGAGGAGGAGCTGTATGATCATGGGAGCTGCCGGCGCCAGTCTGTTCTATTTATATTTATTTACTTTGTTTCAGCATGTAGTTAGACACGGAGTCCATAAGAAGATTTTGCATATAGTGTTTTGAACCATTTATGATTGTTTAAATAAATACTGACCATGAACTTGTTTTATTTTATCAAGGTTATGTTTGGAATGTTTAATTTCAAAGAATTTTTATTTACGTACGCTGTCTTAAATGTTTTTTACTTCCATGCATGCTGAGTAAGGATCAGGTTTAGGACCATTTTAGGTCGGGTCTTTACAAGTATATTCAGTAAACAGTAACAGACAACCAAGATGCAATCAGTGGCAAGCGCAGGGTCCACACAACCCCGACAAGGAATCCTTACCTGAATAAAAAGAACAAACAAATAATAGGTGTGCTCCTTGAGCTGCAGAACCAACACAATTGAACAACCTAGACCAAGTGATAATAACACATAATTAATGCCCAAATAGCTAAAATAAACTAGGCAAACCAACGCACAAGGCTCAGGAAACAAGAAATACCCAAAATTGAAGGCAGGTCAAGGCCTCGGCAAGGAAAGGCTTCGGTAGGTATGGCTAGCCTAGCACGGGCGTGCGTGCAGCTGAGCAGAAAGGCGAACAGGCTGGTGAGGCAAGGGCTCACGATTGGGTTGTGACGCGATATGGGGGTGAGGGCGAGCAGCGATTGGTGAGGCGGAGCGGGCGTGCGGCTGTGATGCGGCTGCTCTCAACAAGGGATCGCGAACGCATGCGGCTGTGCGTGGGCAAGCAGGGGCTGACAACGGCGAGGGGGTTTGCTTACGACATGACAGAAATGGCCCAAATGCGATGCAGGCAGTGCATGTACGGAGCGGTTGTCTTGGCGAGGGGAAAGGGCAGCGAGTGTGGGCAAGGTGGATCGACAAGGGGTTGGGCGATTGGGATGGTGGTCTCGGCAATGGAGCGTGCATCGAGATCAGGTGGCTAGGGCTGATCGATGATGGAGAAGAAGGAGAAGGAGAGAATCGGCTGGAAAGGCTTTGGCTTCCTGTTGATCGATCAAAACTAAATTAACCTTTTCCTTTTTCCCTTTTCTTTTCTTTTATTCTTTTAATTAAAACGAAAACCCCATTTTCACCAAAACGGCCCCCAAAACCCCCAAACTGCAAAACTAACCCTGCTGCCCTGTAAAACACAATAACAGCCCTAGTCTCAGTAAAATGCAAGAACGACCCCAAAACTCAACCAAATTACCAAACTAACCCTAGGGGTAAAATGACCAAAATACCCATGAAGGCTAGAACTGCCCTAACAACCCAACGAAACAACTAAAACAACTAAGAAATATACCTGGGGGCCGTTACAATACTCCCTCCTTTTATGACTTTTGTCCCCAAAAGTCCTTAAGACTGAAACAACTCCGGGTAGTGAGTCTTCATCTCCTCATCCAACTCCCAGGTTGCTTATTTCTCTTTCTAACATCTCCACTGTACCTTAACCAAACTGATCTCCCTGTTACGCAAAGTCTTACGCTCCTGCGCTAAAATCCGCACGGGCTTCTCCTCGAAGCTCAAATCTTTATTTAACTCTAACGGCTCAAAATCAACGATGTGAGACAGATCTACCACATATTGACGTAACATCAACACGTGAAAAACATTATGCACTGCGGCCAAGGACGGGGGTAAAATGACCAAAATGCCCCTGAAGGCTAGAACTGCCCTAACGGCCCAACGAAACAACCGAAATAACTAAGAAACATACTTGGGGAACCGGAATGAAAACCTGGGCCGTTACATGTTCTCTGCAGGGATTGATGTCTATAATCAGCTAATTAATCTAAGAGTCATGCAAGAAAGTAAAAAGAATGGTGTTGGGATTTTGGTTGTGTTTTATATCTAAATGCGAAAGTAAACTAAAATGCGAAATGAACTAAGTAAGGCTTGAGTTAAAGTTATGGGATGCATCTAACAATTCCTAGGATAAAATGCGGTAAGTAGTAATTGCCATACTTCGCTTAACAAACGTCTGTTTCCACTTTCGTTCGCATTAAGCCCAACTTTCGTTACGACTCAATGTAATAATCAACTGGCGCAGCATATGCAGTAGTTACGCTTTTATTCCTAAACTTTGATTTAAAGTACGAAAGACTTAATACTAACCTACTAAACATGTAAACTAGCCTTAGGTTCTTTCCTCTTCCGATTTACAACCTATTAGTGCATGTGGATGATCGATCGACCTTTACTCTTAAATTAAGATCCTAATTCAACATGCTTTAATTAACAACTCTCTTTACCCTAGTTCGTGCTTCTACACCCCGTACTCTTAACCTTCGCCTAAAATGTTTAGCCAGACATAGTAAAGAACATATAAAGCATGGAAATGAAATATAAATAATATTGCATTGAAAGAAATAATGTCTGCGCGAAACAACAACGAAAACAAAGTAGAAAAGATAAACTAAAAAAAATAATAAAGGAATGCGATAAATGGTGGCAACTGCTTGAAGAACAGGACTCCTTGTCAATTGAAACACAAACTTCGCTTCAAAATCCTACTCCGAAGTGTGGGAGAAGAACTAAAAAAATAGGCACACTTTCTTTCTTGGTTATTCTTCTTTTTATACGCTTCAGATGTTTAGGGACTAAGGAATCAACTTGGAAGGCAAGGATTGGATTTAGAAATATCTTTTATTTCCTTTTATTGCAGTTTATCTTTAGCAGCTTATCCCCTGATTCTTGCGGCAGATTTCCTCTGATTTTGTTAATCACATCTTTGCTGATTAAAGCATGAATCCCATGATTATTGCAGTTTGTCTATCCCGCAATCTGATAGTTGGCATTAGATCAGCATCTGATTCTTTCCTTATTCAATTATTTTGGCTTTAGCATCTGATCTGATATGTTGTTTTTGCATCGATATTTTCAGCTCTGCATTGCTCTTCCGCACTACTCTAATATTCGCATCACTTTGCATTAATTCTTGCTTTATTTTTGCAACGGATATTTATCCTTCGCAAATATTATTTGGAAGATCTAGAGGTCTGCAGCCTTCAAAGCTTCTTGATGGGCATTTGACCTTTTACTTTTCCTTTGAATGCGATGCTAACCATGTTTCCAATTCCTGTAGATATAGCAATAAATTAGCGTAGCATGAAATCATTGGCATTTACATACAAAAAGCATTCAACATTCACATTTTACTCTAAAATGTTCTACTTCCTTAGCCTTTTATATTTAAGCTTATAAATCATGCATGCATCTTATTTATATGAATTTCCCATCTTAATGCTATTCTAACTCTAAAGTTTATTCAATTAATGCACAAATACCTTTAGAATATATTAAGATATTAGCCTAAATAATGCTACATTTGATAGCTATCAGCGCTCTCCTCCTTTTCCTACAAACTAGTTGACTCTACATCTCCCCTACTGGGTTGATGCAGAACTTCGACATAAAAATATACAGGTTCATTACTCACTGTGCTGTTTGGAAAGTTGCCCAGTGTCAACTCTGGAACTATCTTTTTCTGTTTCTTCAGCTGTTCTCATGTCTTCAGTTTTTAGGTTGGCGAACTTTATCCAAGCTTCCTCTTATTGCTGAAATCACATGCTTTATAATTGTTCCTCTTCTCTTGCCTTGATTTCATCATCCAGGGCGGAAAACTTTGCCCATGCTTCCTCTTGTTGCAAAAAATGTCTTTCTTGTTCCTTCTCAATTTCCGCTGCAAGCTATAATTTTGCAGCCTCTCTATCTCGTTGGATCATGGCTAGCTGGAAATCTTCCCATGAAAGTTCTCCTTCAATGAAAAAATCTACCGCTGAAGCCCCTCTTAGTATATCAGCCTCTAAATATTTCTTTTCTGCTCATACGTTGCTTGCTTCTATGTATCCTTCCCTGGGTGCTTTATGCTCATTGTTTGGCTGTTGAGGTTCTGATATAATACCATTATCCCTCATTCATTTTCTCCGTCTTAGCTGCTCTTCTTCTTCTGAAGTTATGACTTGCAGAAAATGCTCATGATCGTACATAGAATGTCTAGGTTCATGACTCCTAATCTCTCATATATTGCTCATGTTGCTGCACTCTCTTTGTAGACCGTTTCGATGTGGCATACTGCTATGATCTTCCCCAAACTGTGGTTGATATTCCCAGTTAGGATATATTGAACAAGATGGTGTTGTATTGATCTCTTCAGCATAGCTTTGTTGTTGAAATTGTAGTGTATACTGCGGTTTATTATAATTATTCCCTCGTTGATTTGTAAAGTGATTAAATGCCATCTATCGTGCTCGTGGTAATGTTGGTTGTGAGACTTCCTTCCCTGTTGGTTATTGTGTCCTGAGTCTCGGTTACCCTGACATTCAACTTTCAACCTTTTCAATAAGAACTATTCTTTTCCTAAATACTCTAATTTTAATAATCAATCCCCGATAATGGCGCAAAAAACTTGATCGGCGGTGCGACTCGAGTGTTAATATAATTGTATAGTAACTAATTCGAAGAGACTTGTTTATAAGTGTGACTCAGAATCGCATTACGTGCAAGTATACATGGTTGAATTGCAACGAGCAAGTATATAAATTATCGATCCCACAGAGATTGATGCTCTAGAATTAGTAGTGTTAAGACGAGAGTTATGCAGAATGTAAAAAGCACATAGTTGAGATTTGTGGTTTGTTTTAGGTACTAAAATAAACATGATGCAGATGTACAGAAATAAATATGAATGCAATGAGAAAAAACAAATCATCAAGAATGGGAGATATTAAGAATGCAGAACTAGTTATCAAATTTCTTGCTTCCCAAATCGAACAAGCACATCCATACTTGATGATTTATGCAGCTCACTAAGATCCCTTACTATCTTAGGGCAGCGCAAGCAATAGTGAGGTTATTCCTAACACTTTAAATGATATAAAGATTTATGCTCAACCTATTGTAGCCTACTAGGTCTTCTCGTGGTTCTTTCTTTCGAACTCACCGCAAGTTATATGCATGGGTAGCTAATCGACGCACATATATAATTACGTAAATAGATGTAGTAGTATAAAATTCTTTTACCTACGCTCCTAACATGTTCCTAATCATGAATATTCATCAGCAACTCCTATAGCATAGCATATTAATAAACATAAGCAAGAAGTATAAACCAGATGATTGTATTGCAACTACTATTGTTTAGGACTACAACTACTCCTAAATAAAACAGTAAAATGGAATTGGTGCAGCTGAAGATGTGAAGTCCCCTTGTCATCGGCTC
>JBBMKA010072153.1:0-15619 GCA_037833695.1 Sechiopsis laciniata | reverse complement strand
GAGATTTTGAAGAAAATTCTAGAAGTTACATGTTTATGTTTAAAGTAGTTTTCAAAATGCTAGATCTTTGTGCTTTAACGATTTTCCTAAATCCATTTGCGTGAACATGTCTTCGTAGTGTGGATATAAAGATGAAGTCTTCGAGATTTACTTTGACATACATATAGATATTGGGTTGTGTGTAGAGGTGATTAGCTCTTTAAGGTAATACGGTGAACAGTATGAAAAAAATTGTTCTACTGTGTGTATCGAGACTACTCTACTCCAGTATGACAGAGATTGATCTGTTCTGCGTATCGAGACTACTTTACGCCAGTATGACATAGATTACTCTGCTGTGCGTATCGAGACTACTCTGCACCAGTATGACAGAGATTACTCTGCTTTGTGTATCGAGACTACCCTACGTCAGTATGACAGAGATTACTCTATTGTGCGTATCGAGATTACTCTACGCCAGTATGACAGAGATTGCTCTGTTGTGCATATCGAAACTACTCTACGTCAGTATGACAGAGATTGCTTTGCTGTGTATCGAGACTACTCTATGCCAGTATGACAGAGATTGCTTTACTGTACGTATTGAGTCTACTCTATGCCAATATGATAGAGATTGCTCTAGTGTGCTTATTAAGAATACTCTATACCAGAACGATAAATATTTTTATAGTGTGCGTATTGAGAATACTTTAGGCTAGTACAACATAGATGGTTGTGGTGTGAGTATGGACACTACTTTACACTAATATGATTGAGAGTTAGGTTCAAGTTTAATGATGAATTAGTAATATCAGGTGTCGTATTTTAGACTATAAAAGTATAATATTTACGTACCTCATTGTTGTTTATTCATACCAATTATGAAGATGGTCTTAGATTTTTAATATTGTAAGGAGCTCACTTTGATTTTTAAATGAATTTTCTTTTCTTGTAAGTTATTTCCCTAACTACCCTACTACTCACTGAGCTTATTAGCTCACTCTTTTCCTTTTAAAATGTTTCCACTAGGTAGCGACTGAGTTTCTCACGAGCCTATTGAAGTCGATCTCTGCCACTAGACTTGTTAGATTGCATATCATTTTGCATCCACGTAGTTGTAAATGCTTTTTTTTATACTGGGGTGGCTATCACTTTTGCATGACTTAACATCATTTTGGAGAGTTATGTTGGCTGGTAAATTTAAACTTATGTTGGCTAGTAAATTTAAACTTACATATCTATTTACAATGAATTGTCATGCAGTTGTGGACTTCTGAATTGATAATTTGTGTTTGAATATATTATTTTAGGGATGTATATTCTTTTTTTTTAGATGTTGTTTATTCATTTTTAGGAGAAATTTTGCCAAATTTTTATAGATTTTGCTCAATAAAGTTAATTAGCCACAAACGATTTTTAGTATAAAATAGATTTTCATCTAGAGTTTTGGCAATGGATTCCATAGTCATAGTTGTGATCTATTGTCGACATGCCACATCCTAGATTTACATAATAATTTGAGTAATGTATTCGAAGAGTTACTTTCTTATTCAAAATTTGAGAATTTGGGGTGTGTCATTAAGGGAAGAAAAGGTAGAAAATTTGAGTAATGTATTCGAAAGAGTTACTTTCTTATTACTCTTCGTTAAGATATGTCTTGAACTGTTTGATGTCCTACAATTACTTAGTCGGGGTCTCGCTACTCCGATTGCTCTCTCTTCTACATGTAGATGTACCTAACACACCATTAATGAACCACATAAATTCTGTGTGTTTTCTTTTACGTTTTTTACTATTTTTGATTGATTGTTGCAGTTTTCATAACACTTTTTATGATAACACGTCCATGTATAAATAACAAAATTGCGTAGTGGTCAAAGAGGTCTTTGGATGTTAAGAGGTGATAGGTTCAATTCATGGTAGTCACCTACTTAGGAATTAATTTCCTACAGATTTTCTTGATATCTAAATATTGTAGAATCAGACGGTATGTCTCATGACATTAGCTGAGGTTGTCCAAGATCTGGTGAACCAATAATTATCTCATGTTTAACAACATTTAAAACTTAGTACTTGTGATCTAGGCCCTCATTGAGTTAGTAGTTAACCACAGTTACTTAGTGAGTCCCTAAGACTTGTGATCTAGGCCCTCATTGAGTTAGTAGTTAACCATAGTTACTTAGTGAGTCCCTAAGAGGTGTCATAGTTGGTGGAAAGTTTGAGCTTTGAAAATATGCTTTCCTCAAGGTCCCAAATTTGAAATACACTTGTGACATTAATTTGTAAGCACCCCTCAATTGTGTCTTCACTCCTCTTATGTATATATCCCAGTGCATACTACAACCTAAAGATGAGCCACCGGTGTCCTAGATTAAGGGAGCAAAGTTCCAAGTTCCAAGGTCATCAAGAAGAATAATAATAGTTACTTAGTGAGTGGGTTGGTTAGACTTTAGAGATAAGCTTAATACATATAAAATTACTAGTATAATCTTGTAAGGGGTAGAGAATTATATTGGCCTAAAGGGTTAGGCAGCTCAATAACAATCTTAACACATTAAAGAGATACAATAAAGTCCCTGTATTATTGCCAGCAACCAACTACTAGAAGTCAACAAAAACAGTTTATGAACCCTTGTAATATTATTGAATTTGAACAACTAATTCTCAGATGGGTGCTAAAACCAATGCAAATTTCAAAGCTCAGAAGAAGGGCATTTTATTGTGGTCACCCTGCTGCCAGCAAAAATACAGCACAAATCAATGCTTGTGAAAAAAATTTGCCATTCATTTGAAAACTTTCGCACCAATCGAACGAAATTGAAGGTAAGTTAAAGAACTCAAAATCAATGCATCAGTATGAAAGAAAATGAACACGAAATCGAAGGTAACTTATCGGAGATTGTGTATTTTCGGCAACGATGTTGACGATTAGTGGAATGGTGAAGTTCTAAATTTGTGTCATAAATGGCCGGCGAGGAGGAGAATGGAGATGAAGAAAGAAAGGAAAGATTGGGGAAAGGACTTCGAAATTAGAGCTTATTACACTACTAGAAAATCAAGCTACCATGACACCCTCTCCATTTCATTTTTCGAAAAGAAAAAAAGAAAGTGTCATCAAAGAGGTAAAAGGCGCGTTTCATGCTAAAGAATTAAAAAAAAAATCCCTATGCTCTCTATTTTCATGCAGGGTTGAGGCATGGTAATTGGTATTTGTTCTGGCGAAAAATAAAACTAAAGATTGAAGATAAGTTACCCCGTTCGAGTGATTAACGTCTTCAACTTTGTCATCTCCATCTCTTGATTTTCACAATACTCTGATTCTACATCTTTCATTCGTGTAATTTCTTCACCAGGTACTGTTAGAGTTTTTTTTTTCTCTAAAATTTGCAATCTCTTAATGGTATGTGTTTCTGTTATCATACCAGCTGCTGTTTCTTGTCATAAAAATCAAATATAAATCTCTTTTTAAATGAAATAGAATCACCCGGATCGAATTGAGACAAAAGGAGGAAAATTATGAAATATTTGTTGAATGAGTATTAACTGTTCGTGAAAATTCCAGAGAGAATTTTGAGATGGAAATTGAAAGAAATTACCTCTATGTGATGTGAAGCCAGTGATTTCTAGTCTTGTTTTGTTTTGTCGTCCATTTTTGTTGTAGTGAAGTTGTAAGGCTTGTAAGACTCTCACTGGTATTAGTACAGTGGAGCAGCTTGACATGGGGAAAAGGAGAAAGGGTAAATTCGTTAGTATGAAGTTAATCTTTGATATTTGGTCTCTATTCTTCTAAATTTATGTCTGAAGTTGAGTTGGTATTTCATGGTGAATGAATGGGTAAGTAAACTAATCTGTTAATGGCCTGCAGTTTGGACAGTAAAAATTCATTCTTATTACTTCTATTTTGTTTTTAGTATTTTTGTTCTTATTAATAAAATTTATTAATTGGTTTTCTAAATCATCATTCTCGTTATGAGAGTACAAGAAGAATTTAAGTGGCTACATTTCATGGAATGACAAAAATGGTTGCATCTAGACCTAGGCGTAGGTTCTTCTGGATATGTAATGGGGTGAAACTCTGCTCGAATATTTTTTTATGAGTTTGACTAACTGACACCAAATGCATGATTTCTATCCCTTTTTTCTTTTGTTTTGAGTGGTTTTTCTTTAGAAATAGATTTTATTTTAACCTTTATACAATGGATGAAGTTACCTTCTTGATTTATTCATCAATTTGGTTTTGTGTTACCTTGCATCTCTCGAGATAAAATACATTTTAGTTTAGCATGTTGAATAGTTATAATAAAAGCTACACACTTGGCTTGTTCTAGCTCTTGACTTTGATTCTTGTAATAAAGTTTCTTCTATTGTTTGGCTCCATGTGATGCATTTGAAGTGGGTGCGATGCTGGAGCATGAGAAATGACAAGCCCTGTCTAATACTTTAACACCAAGCTAACTGGTGTTCGAAATAGGATTCTCAAGAAGAATTTTGTCTCGTGGATGGAGTTTTGAGGGGCTTTATGTTCCCTACAAGGTAAAACCTTTTGTTTTGTTGCCAAACTTGTTAAACTTATTGAATAAATAATTAATCACACATTGAGATCTATTGCTAAGGTAGTTTTCATATGGTCATTAGCATTTATTCTGACACTAGTCTACATTAACTCCTGCTCATATGGTAATTATGAAAGAAAAAGGGAAAAAAACTAAAAAATAAAAGAAAATTAGCTCCCCTATTTTCTCTTAACTCATTTTGCCCTAACTTTCATATTCGACTTACTCTCCTTCATCACCATCTTCTTCCTTTCCCGGCTTCTTCTCTATCTCCTTCATCATCGTCGAACCAAATTTACCAAGTCCCATGGGACGTGATTCTTGCTGGCAGACCACGTGGGTACAATGTTGAGTCGAGATTAGTAAACTCATTACTGAAGGTAAGGTGAATTTGGTAATTACTTAAGAAATTACTTTGTTTATTCATTAAATTACTGAGAAAATTTGGTTGATGTAACGTTGGGTCGAATTTGGTTATTCATTAAATTACTTGAGAAAATTCAAATATGCAATTCTTGCATTGTGAATAGTAATCTTAGAAAGTTTCAGATTTAAACGAATTAAAATAATTGCATTTTGTTGAAGTTTTTTTTACCTGTTTATAAGTAGGCCCTTGTGCAAGATTTCTAACCAATCTTATTAATAAAAAAGAAGCTGTTACAATCTTGTTTATTGCTCTATATACTGGTGTATTAAGAAAGTTGATCGAATTGCCTAATGATGACGAAAGATTGAAGATAAAACATGCTCATTTCGTTTGTGCTCTATATTAGTGAATAGAAAAAGTGAAAAGGAAAAACTTATTAAAATTACTAATATGGAGGGAGATAGAAGATAAAGCATGGTAGTTTTTTGGGAAAATAACATTTTTAGTTCCTAGGTTTGAAATCTAGTTTCAATTTGGTTCTTATGTTTCAAAATTGAACACTTTTACCCCTAACATTTCAATAATACTCACTTTTAGTCATGGTGTGTTTTTCTCATCTACTTATTTTGAATCATGAAGTTTAGAAAACCCATCAAGGAAATTTGAATTCCATATATGCAAGGTGTTTGATGAAATGATTGAAGGTGTAAGAACCCGACTCTAAAATGGTCATAAAATCGGTTCTTACTCAACATGCATGGTTCAAAATGAAAACTTAAAACAACTGTAAGTTAAACAAATGTCATTTTATTTATTCAGGACTCTTCACAATTAAAACATGGTTAAGCTTCTGGCTAGAGTAATTCAAAACAGCTTAAAAACATGAAAAACATATATAATTGAAACTATCCTGCATGTTGATTAAAGATAACAAATAGATTTGACAGCAGACGCCCATGATCAATGCAGCTCCTCATCTAGCCGTCCCGGTGCTGTCCCAAGTTACCTGGTGGAAAAACTACAGAAAATAAGGGTGAGTACAAAGGCACTCAACAAGAATCCCTAATCGGGATACAATACGAAACAACATATCATCTGACATCCAAGTATACAAGTAAACAGTTACCAACACAGAACCCTGGAACGAGATGTCCATGCAACTCCTAGGTCATCGAAAGTCTCTAACTCCCAGCCAAGTGATCAGCTAAAAAATTGATCCTGAACAGATATCCTCGAGGGTCTCATACCCTCGACCAAATGACCAACTCAAAAGCTGATCCCAAAACAAATATTCTCGAAAGTCTCTTACCTTCGGCCTATGTGACCGCTCAACAACTGGTCCTAACCAGCTCTCCAAACTAGTCTTGGGACATCTGGGAGAGTACCAGGTGTTTGGCTCTAGACTCGGAAATGAAGTAGTGTACTCAAGAACATTAGCTCGAGAGAGCTCTTCACCCAGGGCCTAACGCGTGTGCGCGCACACCGCATACTGCTGCAAAATGCATAAATGTGGGAGCCTAGGGGCATACTATGCCAGTCCAGGTATACATGCCTAAAAACTCGGAAGCGGTGTCCCTGATCTACAATAGTGCGAGACCATCGGCACTCGACTGTAGCAGCCTGAATACCACCGACGCCTGAAGCTAAGAACCGGCCAAGGCAGGCTTACACCATTGGCAGGGCTCCGCTTAAGCAGGCTACAGACTAGGCTTATGCCGGTGTGGTAGCTACTCCACACCCGGCTGTCGGGGCAAGGAATCGGCCCTCACAGCCCGACCGGTGGGGACACGTACGTTGGTCCACTCTCAGCCTCCAGATGATGACAACCTAACAAGTTCTATATAAGAATCTCAACCCTGTTTCTTATCATTCAAACGTTCTCAGCAACAAATAACCCTAGCATGGTACTACAAGATTAAAACAGGAATCAAGCATGCTGGAAGAACAAACCTAGCATTGGCACTAACACGTGAAAACATGAGTCAAACATGCTAGCAGAACAGATTAGCATAAAAGTTCTTATTCCCTAAACATGCTCATACAGTAAAACAAGTAAACAAGAATGCAATCAATGAATATTTCGCATGGTCCGAACAACCCTAGTAAGAAATCCTTACCTAGAAAACAAGCAGAAAAATACAATAGATAAACGGTGCTCCTTGAAAATAATGATAACAAGCAAACATAATTAATATCTAAGCAGCTCACTAACTAGGCAACCAACTCACAAGGCTCGGAACAAGGAATTACCCAAAACCTAGAAGAAAAGGCCCAGCTGCATGGCCTCCGCAAAGGCGAAGGCGAAGGCGGCAGGGCGCTGGACTAAGCGGCAGTGAGCGGCGAAGAGCTGCAGCAGTAAGGCTGTTTCGCTACAGCGGGACGTGCGGCGATGGCGAGGTGACATAGCTGGCTGTGCGAGAGCACGGGCGAAGCATTGCGTGCGCGAAGGGGATCCGACTCGTGCGTGCTACGACGGGTGAGTGAAGGGCTGGGGCAAGGTAAAAAGGCGAGCGACACAGCGAGAGGACAGCGATGGCGAGGGCTGCGAGCCCTTATGAATGTAAGAGGCTACATTCGCGGGTGCGAAGGGTCTCGACGGGGCTGGCGTTCACTGGTGCGAAAAGTCTCGGCAGGGCTATCGTTCGCTGGTGCGAAGAGTCTCAGATTGGCGAAGGAGAAAGGGAAAAAAGTGATTTTGGCGATTGGGAGAAAAAGTGAATTTGGAGAAGCGGCTAGGTATTTATAGTGTCGGCAAAAAGAGAAAGGCTCCACGGGATTACGACACGTGTCCTCAAGCGGTTCCGGCTTCGAGTCCTGGTGGAGTCACTTTTTTTTTTCTTTTTCCCATTTTTAATGAAAAGAGTCTTCAAACTCCTCAAACAGCAACGCTAGCTCCAAAAACTTGAAATCGAAGGAAAACTCGAACTCAACAATTAACAGAATGGTCTCGAAACTCTGGATAATTACGAGACTACCCCTAAAGGAAAAATTACCAAAATGCCCCTAACGGCTCAAACTGCCCTAACGGCCCAACCGAACAACCGAATCAACAACCAAGCATACCTGGGGAATCGAAATGGAAAACTAGGCCGTTACAAAAGGTGTTAGAGCTTGAAAGATAGATTCATCTTTTACATTGACTTCTCTATTTTTCTCTCAGGTATTCTTGGATTAATGGAGGTCTTGGTGCTTGGAAGTTAGAGAAAGGTTTTGCTTCTTTTTTATTTCTTGAGTATTTGGTTTATGTGGATTAGGGCGGAGTGGAGTTGATGTTCTTGAAGATTTGAGGATAATTTTGATGTGTTGAAATTATGGGACTCAAGTTTGATTTTCTCTAGTTTTTTTTTACAATTTTTTCCATGGTAACCTAGCTGAAAATAGTTTAAACACGCGTGCTTGCACATGGCTGTTTTTCTACAATTTTGGATCCTTGAGGTACACAAAGTTTCTCTAAAGTTTGAAGGTTGTTTTCGCTTTCTCTAACTTCTAGGACTTGTAGTTTTGATTAGGAAGTTGAAGCCATTGCTTCTTTGCTTTTCCCCTTCTTCCCTACTGTGATTGGTGTTTTTTTTCTACCAAGGTGCTTGGGGCTTCCCTCTCCTTCTTGATCAGGAGGTTTGTTCAAGGTTAGTATCAAATTCCAATCTTGTTATTGCGAGATATTATTTATACAAGGTTCATAAGAATCTCTAACTTAAGTTTAGTTTCTAGAATAAATGAGCAATTGTTATTTAATATGAATGATAAATATATTATTAATATTTATATTCTCTATTGCAACTTCTAATTCAAAGCTTTATTACTACATTGTGCAGGTACTTTGTTCAAGGTGAGGATCGCTTGCATCTATAGTTATTGTGCAACTTGACAATCCACTTATACTTCGCACAAGGGATAGCAGACCATGCTTCTTTATTATATCATAAACTTTCTAGTTTTCTAACCCCTTGTAGACATTTTAAGAATTATAAGTTTATTGATATTGATTTTTTTTTTTCAAGTGTAATGTACAAATTATTTAGTCATATATAAAATAATATTTGTTGAATAAGATTTGTGGGCGGCATGTTATAAATCTTTCTTAACAGGTAAGAATACAAACAAAACAGGTTGTAAATAGGCATAAAAAAGTGTCATGAGAACTAATAAATTAACATCAATAAATAATCATATTACATAAATTGATGACCATGAAAAAGTATCAATATATAAGCTATAATGACAATATTAGTATGTCGTTAATACTGACAAAGTATATGAGTCATTATACAATCATGGAATTTGACTTTTTTAGTAGTAATAGTGGGAGTAGAAATAAATTAACACCAAACCAGATAACCAATTGTGCCACCGACCAATTCGGTGCATATAACGGGATTTAGATTAAAAATTTATTAACTCTTTCTTGAAATGCTCCATTCAAACGAGTTATTGTAACTATTTAAAATAATTTCTCTATTTTTACTATTAAAAATAACTTTTTTCTAATCATTTATTTATAGTTATTCAACATAATTCTTCATTTCTAAACCATTTATTTCTAATCAATCAAAATAACTCATTTTTAATGATTTTTTAACTACTTCTTTTAAATCTATATTCAAACAAGATTTTCACTCCAACTTTTCTACAAAAAAAAATAATAAATAAATAAATAAAATAAAATAAAATTACATTCAAACGAACTTTTTATTACAACTCTCCATTTTTAACTTTTCAAAATAACTTCTCATCAAAATCTCATCCAAATACCTTTTAGAGATTTGTAAAAAAAGAAAAAAAAAATGCTCACCCGAATTTGGGAACTTTGGTATAAGAAAGATAAATTTTGAACAATTTTTTTTTCCTTTTTAACCTTTGATTCCTACAAATATTATTATTCTTTCATTTTAAAAAAAAAACTTAATTGTATCTAATAAAGGTTATAATTTCATGACATTTAATAAATATGATGAATTGCATACGGTAATGAC
The DNA here is from genome assembly GCA_037833695.1 of Sechiopsis laciniata. Classification (NCBI taxonomy): domain Eukaryota; kingdom Viridiplantae; phylum Streptophyta; class Magnoliopsida; order Cucurbitales; family Cucurbitaceae; genus Sechiopsis; species Sechiopsis laciniata. The sequence continues at coordinate 5,747 of JBBMKA010072153.1, read as the reverse complement.
AGTTACTAATCGTCATGACAGAGAAGTTTTAAGTTTTTTTTTTTTTAAGGCCAAAAACACGTGTTTTACAATTTATGACTTTTTTTTCCGTAACTTTTAGCTTGGTCTTGGTGTCATAAAATGTTAAATTTGGTGCAGTTTGAATTTTGAGATAGGACTTTGGAAAATGGTTTGTTGTTTAGAAAATCAAGCTCCCTAATATTATATGGATTTGCATACGTAGAATGAACGTTAAATTTAGGTGATAGAAAGTCTATGTTATGTTTTTATGTATATTTTGAAGAAAAACTCATTTAATGGGACTTAGTGCAAAGGAACCAAATAGTGATATACGACTATCTCTCAATTATTTCACAAACAGCAAATGTGCTTACAAATTTATACTTCGTAGCTTTTTTGTATTTGAGTTTTTTTTTTTTTTTTTTTTGAGGAGGATTAGAAATCCTGCAAAGACCAAATATCAATTCGAAAAATTAAATCTGTAACCATGATGTTGAACTAAATTTCTACCCAATAATGAAACCATCAAATCACCGACTCTTTCGATGATTACTTTTATGGAGTAGAATTATAATTAGGGGGTGGTTACTATTGTATATAGTTACATTTTTGGCAGCATTCCTATAAATAGGTTTGGTTGTACTTTTGATGATCACTTCATGCAATTAGAATTATAATTCCATAATCATCTCTTCTCTCTACAATTCCTTCTTTCCTTCACTATGTTGTCTCTCATACTTAAAAGAAACAACCAAAACAAAATTCTTACAACAATGGGTCGAATTCGTCATTAGACAATACTAAGTTAGAATAGCATTACAGTTGATAATTAACAAGATCTGGGAAATGTATCAACAGCATCATCCTGTTTTCTTATGGAAAGAAAATACGTACATTTTCATGAAATATAACATCACACGAGATACAAAAAGAAGACACTTAGCTTCATTATCGATCAAACAAGTGATATATATCCTTTCATCCCAAAGGGGATAACAAACAAATACTTCAATTTAGTGTCATTTGGGCTTGGTGGTATCCTCACTTTTCCAATGTCATTTGGGCTAATCGATCTTGAATTAGATCTTAACTTCATTTTTATTAAAAAGAGTATCTATTCACTCAAGTTTAATGAGGTTTAATATAATATTAGATAATATGAAGTTCTATCACAAAAATAATTGATGATGAAATGAATCATTCACCTACCTATTTTATAAATATTATAAAATATACTCACTTTTTCAACGTCCCATTCTTACGAGTAAAATTGTACAAAAAAAATTAAGGGATTACAACTAAGGGAGTTTATAAAAATACTCAACTTTTATTTTTTTTTTAATTTTAATTTTTGAGAATCAAATGCTCACCAATTTAAGGCTTTGTTCAATCAATCATAATCCCTAAAGAAAGATGATATTTTACGCCAAATCGAAGCATTGGATAAAATACTTGTCGTTCCAATTAATAAGATACGTATATGTGTGGAAGTTATTGCATTTACTTCTTATTGCGTTAAGAGTAGTATACTTTAAGTTTAGTTTCTCTATTTTAGATATTTTTTTTTTTTTTTCTCTTTAGGTGACTTTTTCTTATAAGTTTAGTATTTGTCTTTAATTATATGGTATGGGAAAAAGTCACGTCACGTAACAATAAGAAGCCAAACTTGTTATTGGGTTGAGAGTCACATGTTTTACGTTTTAATCTCAAAAAGAAAAAGAAAAAAAAAAAAAAAAAAAAAAAAAAAGGTTTTAAGTTCAGTTTCACTATTTAAAAATTTAATTTTGAAAAATATGTATCTCCTTATGAATGGTAGGATCGAAAGCCAATACTAGAGAGTAAATAGGGTTAACCGATTGTTTAGTTCTTTAAATATAATATTTATGATCTAAATTTTGTTAAACTAAAATCACCTAATAAATAAATATGTTGTGTAAGAATGAAATAGTAGAAAGTAAAAGAAGGGAAAAGAGAGACACTAAAGATTTATAGAGGTTTGGAAATCCCTAATCCACTTTCCAAGGTTCCTCTTTGAGTATTTTACTATATGATTCTCCCGGGTGAGAATCAAACCTACATGACCCTCTTTTTCTTAGGCCAAAAAGATAACATCGCCTCAAAGTTCGAATTTGAGAGACCATCAAATATTTACAATTAAGCTCATTCGTAGAATTCGAACTTGAGATTTTCAAAAAAGCATGTTTTAAAAATTTCAAACCTCAACCAACAAAACTAATGCTTTTATGACCACAACTCAAAATATACCAAATGAACAATCCACCAACAAGCAGGATGAAAAATTCAGTTGTATGAACTTGACTCACAAATTAAAAGTTCGAAATATGATTGTAAAAACGGCATAGATTACCTATTGTCTATTTCATATTATATCTCTAAAAAAACATTTAAATCCTACCCAAATTCTAAAAGAAAAAAAGTAGGCATCCCAAATTTTCGGGTTAATAATGTGAATTCAAAATAAATGGGAGCATTATCTTTAACCCATTTGCACTAGAAATACACGGTGGTGTGTGTTTTGAAACATATAGAAATATAAAAGGGCAATTAAAATTGCGCCCCTATAGTGAGACAACAACCACCGCTCCATTGCTTCCGCTGTTCATTTTCCCCGCGAGGACCTAGTGGTGTGTGTTTTGAAACAAATAGAAATATAAAAGGGCAATTAAAATTGTGCCGCTATAGTGAGACAACAACCGCCGCTCCTTTGCTTCCGCGTAAAGATGTTCATTTTCCCGCGGAAACCATGTATTTTGAAACAAATAGAAATATGAAAGGGCAATTAAAATTGTGCAGCTATAGTGAGATAACAACCGCCGCTCCTTTGCTTCCACGTAAAGATGTCCATTTTCCGTGCGGGGCTGGGTCCCCGCTGGGACCCACCCCTAACGGGGCGGGGAACGGGGGAAAATTTCCCGTGGACTAATCGGGGCTGGTACATTCCCCGTCCCCGATCCTCACCCCGTTTACTTTTTTTATATTTTTTTCTATACTTTACCCCTTTAATTTTCAAATAAAAATATATTTGTAGATAAAATTATTTTTTCATATGAACATTTTTCTTTAATAATTAACATTATAGTTGAAATTTATAGATATTTTCTAAGAAAATCTAATTATTTAAAAGTATTGTCCAAAAAAATATTTAAAAAATGTAAAAAAAAAAAAAAGAAAAAATCTCCGCGAGGAATCTGACCCCGCCAGTGCCCCGCCGGGGAATCCCCGAGAAAAAAAATGGAGATTTTTTCGGGGACGGGGAAGTCATTCCCCAGCCCCGCTCCGCCTTGTAGACATTTCTACTTCCGCGTGAGTGTGCCGAAAACAATCAAAAAGAAAAGTGAAGGCTTCTTTGAGATTTCCTTTGATTCATTTTCTTTGTTGCAACGGTGTTTTTCTTCCGTTGGAAGGGTTTTTATTTTTTTCAAGTGATTTGTGAGTCTTTTCCTTGAAAAAAAATCATTCTTTTAATTATTGTAAAACTCTTGTGTGAAATCTACTCGATAGCAGAAGATGGGAGGTAACCATCATTCGATAAACCAGTATAAATTTGATCTCAATTTCTCTTACTTTAGCTTGTCGTTTCAAATTAGTAATTGTGTTGTGTAATTTGGAATTGAAACTTTTGAGTTGAGAAAAACAAAAATAATTTTGTTTAAATTATTGTGAATTTAGATTAATTATATTCTGGTGGCAAAGCCAATTTTTCCCTTCTCCAATTTAACCAAACCCTCATATGTTCAGGTTGGATCTGATTGGGTCTACAGGTTGTAAGTATTTTTAAAAAGTCAAATATCTAATCAAGAAAGTCAAATATCTAATAAAGAAACTGAAAAAATGAAGTGTCGAACAAAAGTTTTGGAAAAGAGATTGAGCCAATTCCTCTATTCAAATGCCCTCCTATATATGTTTGTAGATGTTGAGCAGGCAGTTTCCTCCAAATGGTAGAAGCAAATGAGCGGAAAAAGAATAGATGGGTTAGAGTCTCGACATTTTGACCACAAAGGCAACAATATGATTGCTGCAGAAATAATTTCGGATTCCGCCTCTGCATAATCTCATTTGTGTTGATACCCTTGTGAAAGATGGTCCAGATGAATATCTTAACACGTTTTGCAATTGAATTAGACCAGAAATGAAGATTGGGATGCAAACCTGACATATCAATGTTGCTAAGAACCCCTTTCATGATTTTAACAGTGAACACTCCAGTTGATTCAGGAATCCAACAAATAACATCGGGGTCATTCGAGTTTGGCTTCACCCATGAGGAGGAAAGAGAGTTCCAATTGACCAGCTCACGCTCAAAGAGATCCCTCCTAGGATGAAGCAACCATAGATACCATTCCCAGCGCAGTTGCCATGCCAAAAGAAAACTCTCAAACCATTGTTAATCTTCCATTTCATTAAAGAGAGCATAAAAGGAGAGCTTTTGGAGATTTGATGCCAGGGGGATCTTTTACTATTAAATTTACATATTGTTGGTATAGCCCCAAGAGACAAAGCCGTATATTTAGCCATGATGCAATCTTTCCAAAGCGACTCGTTCTCGGTGTAATAACGCCAAATCCATTTACTTAGCAAAGCGGTGTTTGTGTTCTTGATAGAGGAAATGCCAAGGCCGCCCAAATGTTCAGGAAGAGCGACAGTGTACGAATTGACCAAGTGAGAGCCTTCTTTGAACTTTGATCCCTCCAAAGGAAGAGCTTCAAAAAAATTTCAATCTCTTTACGCACCGAAGACGAGGCTCTAAATACAGATAACATATAAACAGAAAGATGCCCTAGAACGGCTTGAATCATGGTCAGTCTTCTTCCTTTAGACAGATAAGCATATTGCCATTTGTTGAGCTTGTGATTGATGTTAGAGACACTGGCCTCCCAAAAGGAGATAGTACTTGGATTCCCACCCAACGGCATACCAAGGTAGATAATTGGTAAGGAAACAAAATTATAGCCCCAAATCTTTGTGATCACGGGTTGCTTTTGCGAACAAATGTTAATTCCAGAGATGGAGGATTTCTTAACATTTATCCTGAGACCAGAAGCGAGCTCAAAACTCTTTACAATCATATGTAGGTTACCAAGTTTCACAGGGTCAACAGAGGAACTAGCAAGATATCGTTAGCAAACATTAAGTGAGAGAGATGGATGTTTTTTTCTTTAAACCAGCAGCCCTCAATAAGACCTTTATCATGTGCATCAATAATCAATCTGCAGAGGTAATCCATGGCAATAACAAATTAGAATGGAGACAAAGGGTCTCCTTGCCGAAGGCCTCTAGATGCAAATATCTTTCCTTTAGGCCTGCCATTAACAATCACTAAAAAGCTGGTAGTAGAAAAACAAGCACGAATCCAATTTACCCAAGTAGGAGTGAAGCCTTTTATCCTCAGAATAGAAAGAATGCAAGTTCCAATTAATCTTGTCAAGGGCCTTTTCAATATCGAGCTTGATAATGACTCCACTTTGTTTAGCACATCTCCAATAATCCATAACCTCACTTGCAACAACCACCGAATCGTTAATTGGTCTACCTTTGACAATTGCACTTTGTCTAGAGTCATTGTATCATGGATGTAACGACCCGACCCAAACTAGGGTCTAAACCTAAGTCCTTAACTCTAAATGCATGAAAATAGTACTCGACGCCCGAGCATGTAAATTTAAAACAAAACCTCTTTGAAACATCTCAGAAGAACAAGTTTATAAAAACTATAAATTCATTAAAAT
>JBBMKA010072142.1:0-15620 GCA_037833695.1 Sechiopsis laciniata | reverse complement strand
CCATTAAACAAACACTCATCTTCTTCAACCTTGGGATCTTTTCAACTCAACAAAATGAAATTAACCTTGGCTGGACGACGGCGGCAACGGCGGCTTGAACCCACGCTGCGGCGTGCTCGGAGGCTAAACGGACCTGCGGCGGCGCAAACCAGCGAGTTTGCGAACCTGAAACCTCTGCGCGCGGCGACTGACTCGCAATCCGTACGACTTGAGTAGCTCCACGTCGACGACGCCGCTGACCGAGACGACAAGCTCGCGTGACTGCTCCGCATGCAACCTGCGGCTGAAACTTTGACCTATCCTCAACGCGAACAACAGATCCACGACGCAGAAGACCCTCGAGCTCGCTTCTCCCCGGGGCAGACAACCTCACGCGACGGCGGTGGGTCTGAGAGGGCAAGCTCTAACACTGCTCTTCGGCAACTCGCGATGGCACACACATACCTCCGGTGAACACCCACAAACCAGCAGCTCACTTGCGAAGACGACGAACCCAACGCTCGTAACTTCGAAGAACCCACGACGCTGAGCTGCGGCTCTACCTGCACGTCGGCGACGCAAAATCCACAAGCGACACCCAGCTATTGCGGTGAACCTCGAAGTACCCATACAACAGCGACGACGAAGATAACCCTTCCGACGAAACCTCACGGGGAACACACTGGTCGGAAAAATGAAGGAGAAAGGTGAATAGTGAGCGTGAATAGTGACATTTCAGACCTAAGGATTTGGAAATTGCTTAAATATCTTAAGCACAAAGACCAAAATGCCCTCTCACTTGAAAATAACCACAAAAATGTCATTAGCTTGCACATAAACTCAAATAACTCCTCTTTTCATCTTTTACACAAAACAATTAAAACATGGGGTTATTACATCCTCAACTCAGGAATGCCCCAAAATGCTTGTCTCCAAGTAGTGCCTTCAATCAAACGTTTCAATGTGTTTGAATAGGCTTTGTCATCAATATCAACCATACTATTTAAAATTTCAAGGCATTTGTCCAAGCTTTCATCAACACGATTTTTTTGCTTGTGGTGAAATCTCACTGAAATTAAAAAAAAAATCTTTTTTCAAGTATGACATTCCTTCTCTTTGAATTCTCAACATAAGCTTGAACGTAAGTTTCAATGGTTTCATTGGAAGCTCCTCTCTTTCTTTTAGTTTTCTTGCTCATGCTACTTTGACCTTCGTTTTCATCTTTATTATTTTCACTACTCATAGGAGCACAACTTTCAGTTCTATTTTCATCTTCAAAATCCAATTGAATATTTGTTGATGGTAGAGAATGGATACCTGTTGCCATTGTATCTCCATATATTCTCATCAACTTCTCATAATGTGGACAACCTTTTTTTTTTTAACTTCTTGACTTTCTTGTTAACCTATGACAATTCAACAACATAACTCTCTTAATAAATATTTATATTATAGAGTAATACCAAATATTGTAATTAGGTATAGTAAGAATACCTTAACAATGTTAGTCCACTACTCCTCTTCCAAAGCAATAGTACCCAACACTGGATCCTAACCTTTTCCACTAATATCATTCAACAAGCTTTTGAAATCTTTATAAACTTGTCTTAGATTTTTATACTTATTCTTCAACTAATCGTGAGTATAAGTATAACCAGTTTTAGCAAATAGTTGATCATTCATAAAAGTCCAACTAGTTATAGTAAATGTTGTAGTTGGGCGATTTCCTTTCACAACTTATTCTTCCATCAAATCAATAAAATATGTCTCATTCTTAAAAGACCATGGGCCATCATACTTTGTTTCTTTGATTTGAATAACATCTTCATTATAACTTGACTTTATTAGTCCTAAATATAGTAACTCTTCCAACATTAGATTGAACCAAACTTAAATGTAAACAATAAAACATTGTTTCAACATATTATTAAAGAAAGCAACATAATGATTCTCTATTACTGTCCAAAAGAAGGAAAGAAGGAAAAAAAATAAAGAAAGAAAGACAGAAAAGTAAGCTAAAAAATAAAACCACAAACAGTTCATGCCACAATAAATTCCATGCAAAGCAGACAAGGCCATGTTTAAGAGTTGCATCAGCAAGTAAGTAACAAGTCCAGCCAAAAAACTAGATCAAAACTACCATACATATCAATCATGGTATTACCAACATACATCAAAACTATCAGACAACAAACTAGATTCATTTATCTACAGTTAAAGTTGATTTTGTTTCAGTTTCAAGCCATAGGGGGTTCCCCCTGGTTTGTTCACATCAGTAAAAATTCCAGGTGTGGACAAAAAAGAACTCAACAAAGCAAACCCCCCCCCCCCCCCCCCCAATTCATGATGAAACTTCAAGTTACATTTGCCAAACAAGCCAACATCAGGGGATTAACAAATAAAAAACACATCAATACATTACAAACAACTCCACATAACTCATAACCATAACATACATTGTAACGACCCAGGTTTTCATTCTAGTTTCCCAGGTATGTTTTCCAGTTATTTCGGTTGTTCCGTTGGGCCGTTGGGGCAGTTTAAGCCTTCAGGGGCATTTTGGTAATTTTATCTCTAGGGTTAGTTATGTATTTTATTGAGCTTCAGGGCTGTTTCGGCTTCACTCAATTGGGATTTTTTTTGTGATTTCAGGTTGTCAAGGTTAGTTTTGTGTTTGGGGGGAAGAGGCTAGTTTTGTTAAAAGAAAAAAAAAAGGGGGTTTTGTTGTTTTTTTAAAGAAAAGGAAAAAGGGGAATTTAGAGTTTGATCGATTAAAAAGAACCAGAGAGAATCAATCTCATCCTTCCTCTCATTTGACTTCTCCTTCTTCTCTCTTCGTCAATCTCCCTCATTCCTTTCTTCGATCACCATTGCAGTAACCAAGAGCAAACCACCTCGCCGAGACCTCGCACGAGCAGCCCATCGTACGCAGCCCTGTCGCGATCGCACATCTACGATCGCCAGCCTCACGCTCGCCAACCGATCGCCCACGCGATCACCAGTGCACACATCCGTGCATTTTGCCCACACCCGATCACATCACGATCGCCGCACGCGTTGTCTCGCCCTGGCCCTCACGATCACCCAGCCCTACGATCGCCCAACCCCTGCACGGTGCCGCTCGCCTTTGCCATGCTGCACGCATGCGCGTCCATCCCGCAGCAGTAGCCAGAAGCTCATTGCCGTAGCTGAGCAGCCTTGCTTGCCGAGCCTCTGGGTCTCGGTTTTAGGTAAAGGTCTGTCCATGTGGTTCCTTGCTCGTTTTATTTGGATAGTCAAATTAAATGTTATTCGTTGTTTATTGATTATTGCTACTGTTTTGCCTAGGTCGAATATTCTTTCGTGGTTGGTTTATGTAGCTCAAGGAGTATCTTTTATTGTCTGTTCTGTATATTCAGGTAAGGGTTCCTTGTCGGGGTTGTGTGGACCTTGCGCTTGCCACTGATTGCATCTTGGTTGTCTGTTACTATTTTACTGAACTCGTTAGTGAATAGGTTCCTGATTGTGTGTACTATTTCCCGAGCATGTTAGTGGATAAGTTCTTGATTGTGTGTTTTACTATTTCTCGAGTATGTTAGTAGATAGGTTCTTGTAGGTTTATTGTGTATGAGAATGTGCTAGTGGATAGGATTATTGTGACTTGTCTAATAGGACCTGGCATGTAGAATGTTGTACTCTGGATTGCACTATTCTGTTTGCAGTGGCTGTTATGTATTTATGACTATTCATATTCTAAATGTTTATTGTGCAATGTGGTTGATGGAATCTGTTAGCTCTAGGGTGCATTCTTCTTAGCTAGATCCTGTTAGGTTGTCATCATCCACCGGTCGGGTTTGTGAGGACAGATTCCTCACCGTTGACAGCCGGACGTGGAGTAGATATCACCACGGAATAAGCCTAGTTAGTGGCCTGCTAGAGCGGGGTCCTTTTCTTGGAGAAAGCCTACCTTGGGACGACCTTTAGCTTCAGGCGTTGGTGTGATCAGGCTACCACAGTATGGTGCTGAGGGCCTCCCGCCTGCTGTGGATCAGTGGACACCGTTCCGAATCTTAGGCATGCGTACCTGGACCAGCATAGTTTGTGTAGGCCTACATTTATCTGGTTTGTAGCAGCATGCAGTGTGCACGTATGTGCATTAGAGGTCAGGAGGAAAGCTCCATCAGGCTAGTATATCAGTACATCTTTCAGTTCCATTTAGAGCCAGTCACTTGGGTACTCTCCCAAGTGTCCAGGATCAGCATAGAGAGCTTATCACCTTAGCCGAGAGTTAGAGACTCTTGAGGTTTAAGCATACTATTGATTGGACTTGTTGTGAGAATGCATGTATAATTGTTTGGCTTGCTTGTATGCTAGATGATGTGACTTGCATATTTTACCTCGGCTGGGGATTCTTACTAAGTGCCTTTGTACTCACCCTTATTTCTGTGGTTTTTCCACCAAGTAACTTGGGAAAGCGCCGGGACGGCTAGAGGAGGAGCTGATGGATCATGAGAGGTCTTCCTTCAACTATTTTATTTATTTAGGATGATTAGCTAGTTTTGGAATTTGTTTTAGAACTATTTTAATGAACTCTAGTCAGAGGCTTTAAACTGTATTGGTTTTATCTATGGTTTTGGATTGCCACTTTCTTATTAAATGTTTGAGTTCATTTAACTATTTTTTAGGTCGATTTGAATGGTTTAAGTTCATGCATGTTGAGTAAGAACTGGGTTTAGGACTGTTTTAGAGTCAGGTTCTTACATACATCAAATCCAAAAGGAGTTCAAGAGTTTAAGAAGACCATTGCATACAGCAACACTCATCAAGAAAACAAATCCTCCATATCCATCATAAAAAGAAGAAAATGATGGAAAATATAGAATGTCAGTCATCGATGGTGGCTAGGGTTTTAAGAGAGTTTATATAGAACATTCTCATAAAGCTTTATTACAGATAAGCCCCAATTACTTAAAAAAGTTAGGTACGAAAATAGAAACCTCTAATTACATATTTTGTTTAGCAATCGTGTGACATCAAATAGTTTAAGGCATATCTCAAACTGTTTGAAACCCAAGTTCCCAACAATTTAAAGTATTCGATCTTGTTTATATTGTTATCTACCATTAAAATAAAATCTCATTGCACTTGCGGTATTTTCCCTTTTTGTTGCAATTTGTATGAGAACCAATAAGAAATTTACATATTTCAAGGAAAGCTTTTTTCTCTTCTTTCCTTCAAGACTTTAATTCTTTGGCTCTCAAAGAAAATGAAATACAAGGAAGTTAGTCAAAATCTACATCATGTAGCACAGTAAATATTGTACCATGATGCAGTTTTTATGTTCCTTTTCAATTGATGACTGTGTTTTGCTACCTTCCATGGTAAGCCTGAAAGAAATTGTATGTCTTCTTCTCTCTTAGATTTGACAAAATTCTGAGATCCAATCAAATTATCTAGTGGTGAAAACATCTTATTTGACTTGTGGTATTACAAAAGTGAAAGTTGGGGCTTATTGAAATGAAAATGACTTGTAAGTTTTATATTGCAAAAGCATATATACAAAATCGTTCTCCTCATCAAAATCATTTTTACCTGAAAAAGGAAGAAAACATAATCCATTTTTATGAGGATTGAATTGGAAATACCACAGAGAAGAGGTCTTGAACAATCCAAAACAGAGTGATCAGACCAAATTTGGCCCACTTTTATGTGCTTATTTCGTGATAGTTTGGATGTTTTCATATTTAATAAATTCATATTTTGTAGAAATTATTTCAAATAGGATTTCTAAAGAAACTACATTGAAATACTATTCCAACGCAACAAACCGGAGGTCAATCAGACACCTGAGTAAAACGATATTGCAAAAACAAAAATATTGTGCAGCTATCTAGGGTTAGCCGCAAGCCATGCGCGGAAGCACTATAAAATACACAATTTTCTTATTTTTAGGTTATTGGGAGTTACAGAGTTCGGATTTGAGCGTCGTTTTTTATTACTTTTTTGTATATTTCTCTAGTTTTCTTCCATCTCATTAGATTTCGATGTTTAGGCTTCATTATTTTGATGATTGGCTAGACTCTCACGCCGTTTTGAGTTGTAAACATGGTATAATGTTATTTTCGTGAGATCTTTATATTTTTCCAGAATTTTCTAGCATGTTCTATCTTTAAATTCCTGTTCATATTCATATAATATGTTCTTTTGTTGATAGATTGACAACCTATTGCTTTCAATTGAATGTATGGCCGTTAGATTTAGCTAACAATAGGGTTGTCGCGTATTTTCATAGAAGTAGAGTTTTCCTCTTCATTTATGTAGATTGCATGTTAGGACCTAAGAATCGAGAGAATGAATTAGTCAAATTAGAAGTGCACACCTAGTTTAGTTAATTTATCTTAATCAATCCATAGAACTTAAAACGGTTAGTTACGTTAGTATGGAACGTCGTCGTGCCCAAATAATTAGGACTAATTAGACTATTTAACTTTACGTATGGAACGCTATCATCCCCAGCTAATCGAGTTAATTGTGAATTAGAGGATCTAAGGTTACTTAGGGGCTCTATCGGCTTTTTCGATAAGGTCTATTAGGTAGAAATTATTGGATAATTTATTTCATTAAGTCTTCTATGATCGAAAATATCATTGTTACTTATGTTTACCTCGATTTGATGCCCAAGGTTTAATCTCTATCCTTTACTTTTTAGTCATTTTATTTTTATTCTCCAAAATTCCCCCATAAGCTTGTGTCAAATAAGAAAATTAAAAGATAGAAATTGAATTATTTGGTTCCCTGTGGTTCAACTCGGTTCATTGTTAAATACTACAAATACTTAACTTTATATTGGAATTTATAAATGTACTTGATAGACCCCTCGACAAGGTCTTGTCAAATTGACGTCGTTACCGAGGAACTGTCAATAGTTTGATTTCTTAATTTTTGTTTTCTTATGATTTTTTATTTTTGTAGTATTAACTTGTTTCATTTAATGGCTAACAATTTCTGCAGTTATAGAGAAGATGCCCTAAGGAAGTATAAGGTAACTGATGTAAATTCACAACTTTTGGATATAAAATTTATTCTTTCTTAGTTGGAGTATAGGGAAGCACCACAAGATCATATGTCACTTGCCTGCACCAATGAGTATCATGGCCAGTCTTACATGCATTATGATTCTCACGGTCCTCAGTGGGATCATTTTTATAGATGCCATGAAAAGTATCACAATTTCGATCAGACTTATCATTACAACCATGGCAAATAGATCAATTTTATTTCAGCTATGGAAGTCAAGGAGAACAACAAAGCCATTACTTTAAGGACTTTAATAGACCATCTCAAGCTCCAATAGAAACTCAGACTTCAAATTCAGGTATGTCTTTAGAAGATATGCTTAAAACCTTAGCTGACAATAATCTTCAAATTGAAAAAAAATAAATTCAAAAAACAAAACAATAAAACACAAATTCTAAAAAAACTTTACTTTATTTCTCTCTAAACTCTCTACTTTTGCTCTCACATTTTCTCTCTACCATTCACAGTGAAGGAACACTCTATTTATAGCATATTACAAACTTGATCTCTAAGTTCTTTCATTAAGTATTTCCACTAATTACTAAATAAAAAATCTACTAATTCCTTAATTAGTCTCATAAATTGTGAACCCATTAATTCCTTAATTGTCTACCCATTAATTCCTCAATTAGCAATTACATTAAAGTTTATTCCAACAAAACTCCTCCATAAACTTAAATGTTTCTGTCATCTGCCATGCCAATCATCTTCTTGAATTTCTCGAACAATACTTTCAGCAATGGTCTTGTGAAAATATCTGCAACTTGATCTTGACTCGCTACATGCTTCAATTCCACGCTTTCTTCCTTCACATGATCTCTGATAAAATAAAAACGAACATCAATATGTTTGCTTCTTTCATGACTCACTGGATTCTTTGCTAACTCAATTGCTGATCTGTTGTCTACTTGAATCTCTGTCGTACCAAGTTGCTTTAACTTCATCTTGCTTAACAAATTTCTCAGCCATATTGCATGACAAACGCATCAAGAAGCTGCAACATATTTAGCTTTGCATGTTGAAAACGTGACAATTGGTTGCTTCTTTGACAGCCAAGTAAATGTTATGTTGCCCATAAAGAATGCGTATCCCGAAGTACTTTTCCGATCATCTATGTCTCCGCACCAATCACTATCGAAGTATCCACTTAACTTGTACTCTTCCACTTTTGAATAAAACATCCCAAGTGATACTGTTCCTTGGATGTATCGTAAAATTCGCTTCAATGCTTTCTAATGCGTATAAAATGTGTATAAACTGGCTCTTCCATGAACCGACTAACCATGCCAACACTCAATTCGAATTCTGGCCTTGTGCATGTGAGATAGTGAAGGCTTCCCACCAAACTTTGATATTTGCTCGCATCTACACGTTCTCCTCCATCAAACTTCGAAAGTCTTGTACCTGGTTCCATTGGTATTGCAACGGAATTGTAATTTTACATCTTAAAATTTTTCAAGATTTTTCGTCTCTTCTTGTTTAACCTCTAAACTGAGAAAATACTTTAGCAAGCCCAAATCTGTCATCTAAAACTCTCGCATCATTGTGCTCTTAAACTCTTCTATGATCACATTACTATTACCCATAAAAATCAAATCATCAACATAAATGGCAACAAATATCGCATTACCTTCACTGTGCTTTAGGTAAAGCGCATGCTCGTAAGGAAACTACTTGTATCCGTTCCCTTGAGATACGTAGAGTATTTCACGCTCGTGATGCTTGCTTCAACCCATAAAGCATTTTTTTTCAATTTTAGCACCTTCTTCTCTTCTCCAATTTCACATATCCAAGTGGTTGCTCAATATACACTTCTTCTTCAAGCACACCATTCAAGAATGTTGTCTTGACATCCATCTGATAAATCGGCCATCTAAATTGTGCTGCTTACGAAATTAACAATCGGATTGTCTCTATTCTCGCAACTAGAGTAAAAATTTCATCATAGTCAATTCCTGCTTTCTGCTTGTATCCCTTTGTAACAAGTCTCCCCTTGTATCGCTTTATCTTCCCTTGCGCATTCATTTTCTTCTTTAATACTCACTTCACACCAATCGTCTAACTTGCATTCGATAATTCTGTCAGCTTTCATGTATCATTGCGTTCAATCGCATTGATCTCCTTATCCATTGTGGTTCGCCACTTCTCATCACGCACTGCTTCCTCAAAGTTAATAATTTTTTCATCTGCTAAAAGACAAACAAGATGCACTTCATTTTTCGCATCGTACAATTCTTACAAACTCCACATTCTAGGTTATTACGATTCTCTTTCTTCTTCTTCTTCTTCAGTTGTTTCAGACTCTCTTGGCATACTCGTTGATACAACGGATCGTAATTTTCCAACTTCGATGCTGACTTCTATAGAATTATTCCAGTCTCATTCGCTTTCTTCATTTACTCGCACATCGTGACTCACCACCACCTTCTTGCTTATTGAGTCAAGTAGATTGTACCCTTTTATTCTTTCATCATATCCAATAAACACATATTTTTTGCTCTTATCTTCGAGCTTCGTTCTTCGCTGATCAGGTACGTATGCATAAGCCACACTACCAATCACTCTAAGATGCGAAACTATTGGCTCTCGTCTGCTCCATGCCTCTTGCGGCATTTTATCATCTAACTTCGTATGTGGACATCGATTTTGCACATAGACTACACGCTGCACTCCTTCCGCCCAAAATTCCTTTGGCATATTTTTACTCTTCAGTATTACTTAAACCATATCAAGAATGGTTCTATTTTTCCTCTCGGCCACACCATTCTGTTGAGGAGTGTATGGTGCGGTTAGAAATCGTCTTATGCCTTGCTCCTCGTAATACTTCCTAAACGTCGTCGAAGCTCCACCTCTGTAAGATCAAACAGCTTTGATCAGTCTATCAGTTTCTTTTTATACCCTTACTTTGAATCTTCTAAATGCCTTGAATGCCTCTGATTTTTCTTTAAAAAAATAATCCCAAGTTTTCCGTGAGAAATCGTCAATAAAAGTAATGAGGTATGTTTTACTGCTGAACGATGTGAGGGTAATTGGTTTACATATATCAGTATGAATCATCTCGAGCGGTTGCTTCACTTGATATTTTGCTTTCTTCTAAAATGAGGTTCTCGCATGCTTGCTAAGCAGACATTTTTCACAAAACTTTCCATCATAGTCCATCACAAGTAGCCTGTGCACCATATCCTTCTTCGCTAACTCTTTTAGTCCACCATGATGTAGATGACCAAAACGAAGACGCCACAATGTTGCTTTATCTTCTACATCGACTCACAAACATCTTTCTCGCACACTTTTCAAATTTAGTCTATATATGCGATTTCTTTCCATCTCTACTCGGGCTATTAAACGCTCTTTCTTGTCCCTTAAATGCAACAACCGGTCTTTCAAAAATACAGAATAACCCTTCTTTGTGAGTTACCCCAAACTCAAAATATTTGTTTTGAGATCTGGTACATGATAAAAATCCAAGATTGACCCTGTCAAGCCATCCTTCTACACAAAAGAAATTGTACTTTTTCCTTTTACCTTTACTTTTGATGTATTGCCAAAAGAAACATGACTATCTTCAATTTTCTTCATCTCTTTGAACAGATGCTCATGACTGCACATATGGTTGCTTGCCCTTGAGTCGAGATACCACACAGTACCATTATTGTCGCTTCCTTCTTTAAGCGCCATCAAAAGAACACCTTCATTGGCATTGTTTTCTACTACTAAGTTGCTTGTTTCTTCAACCCTTTTATCCTCACGACAATCTCTCACAAAATGCCCTTTTTCACCACAATTGTAGCATTTGTCAAAATAACAATCACTCACATAGTGATCGTACTTGTGACATTTATAACATTCAATATGTGACTGATTCAATCTATCGCCTGTTCTTGGACTGCGTCCTCTTCCGCGCCAATTCACTTGACTCGTATGTCCCTTCTCTGCATCATAACTGCCACTTTGACTACTGCGACTATATCCAGGATCTCCACGGCCGCAATCTCTATTCTAAAATTGTTTAGAATATAGTACCTCTTCATCTTCGATTGATGCCTTGGTTTGAAGTGATTGTTTTAGCGTTTCCTCTTTCTTTTTGTTCTTGCGTTGCTCATATGCCTTAAGAGAACCAGCAAGCTCGTCAACAGTGAGCGTCGCAAGGTTCTTTGATTCCTCTATCGCGCATACCACATTCTCAAAATTATCTTTCAACGATCTCAAAACCTTTTCAACAACTCGCGCATCTGTTAGCTTTTCTCCATTGCAATTGAGTTGATTTACCACCATCTGCACATGCGTGAAGTAGTCAGACACGCTTTCTGAATCCTTCGTCTTTATGCTCTCTAACTCGCCGTGAAGAATTTAGAGACACACTTGCTTCACTCGGTCAACTCCTTTGAACACTTTCTCTAAAGTGTCCCACACTTTTTTTGAAGTAGTTGCACTTGCAATCTTCTCGAAGCCCGATTCGTCAACTGCACGGAACAACATGTACAATGTTGTTCTATCTTTTGAACGCATCTCTTTCAACTCTTTAGATTGAATCTCCGTATAATTCGCAGTATTCTCTAGTTCTACAAAACCTCTTTTAACCACTTCCCATGCATCATGAGATCCAAGAAGCACTTTCATCTGAATGCTTAAGTGATAGAGTTAGAGGTCGAAAGACTGCGTCTGTTCTATCTTTTTGTTCCTCCTCACTTTGTGATTTCTCTTTATCTTCTCACAAGTCAAAGTCAGAGTCTGTTCCTTTTTATTTTTCTTGTTTTGATTTTTCATTTTTAAAGTTTATTATAAAATACAAAAAGACCTGCACTTTTGGAGCCTACTAGATGTTGAAGATTCTACTGAGTGCAAGAGGCTTCATTGACTCAAGAAAGAAAGCGCCTAAGAAGTGGAAGAATTTCTATGTGCCCTAGCATGTGCCACAAAAGTCGAGCAATCGATTATAAAAATTTACGTTTCTAGAGGTAGCCAGATATTTAAATTTACTTGCTTTCATTTTTTTTTTTTTTTTCTCTTATTTTTTTATTTTTTTATTTTATTATTTTTTTTTTTTTGTAGCTTAGCTTGTGTGTTTTCAATTTGGTAGGAAATCAAATAACCTGAAGATAAGAAAATACATCATTCTTGAATGGCGGCATCCACCACAACTTCAAGCTTCAAATTTCAGAGGAGTTTTTCTGTTCCCTTTTATTCTTGCTTTGATTTTATTTAGAATGTATACGTTAAAAGAATACAAGGAATTAGGTTGGGGGTGAATTTTGAAGTCCTTCAGCATCTGAGGTCAGACTAGTTATTTTTTGGCATTTTAAATCATACATGTTGATTTTTCTTTTGAAACCTTGAGTATTTGTTGATATGTTTGAATGTCTTGTAAGTTAGGGATGCATCATTAGTTTGAATTATGTGACATGATAGAGATGAGCATGATTAGAGTTTTCTTTAAATTTATATGATGGTGTCTTATTGATTTATTGATTGAAAATGTGCAAGACTTAATGCAACCATTCCAGTGAGATTTTTAGCCTATGAGCAACTCATTATATTTTGCTTGATTTATTTCTTATTGAGTGATCAAACTTGGTGTGTTTATTCTAGAACTTACTTTTGAATCCATTTTGAGATCATTATTTTTGAATTGATGTTTTAATATGATAAGGGCAATTAAGATTAACCACTTTCTGACTTTTAAAATTCCCACCTTTGAATTTTTCCTATTAGTTAGCCACTTTGAGCCTATTTTCCTTTTCTTTCGTGATAATACCACATCATATTTAGCTTTAGACCATCTCATTTGTTAGCCTCAATCGTTGCACCTTTGTCGAAACAAGAGGAAAATATTGTATGGTAGTTAATGGTAGAGAAGAAAAGACATTTAAAAAGGGAAAAAAAAAAAAAAAAAAAAAAAAAAAAATGGGGGAAAGAAAAAAAAGAGAGAGAGAGAAGAAAAAGTGGCTTTAAAAAATGTCTCTAGAAAAATATATATATATATATATACAAATTTTGGAGAAAATTTTGCCAAAAAATTTGAGTTATTATGGTTTCTCCAAGGTTCCTAGTGCAAGAATGAAGTGTATGGTAAAAAGTTATATTGGGTAATATGTCATGTTTTTGTTAGGTGATACTATCATGCAAGATTAACTCTTGGTCTTGATCATAAAATATCTAAATTTTCCTTCTACCTTACCCTTACCTAAGCCTCGTTACAACCCATTTGAAGTCTCCTTGATTTTTGCATTCAATTCATCTATAATGGTCGAGATTTGATTCATTTGCAAGCCTATGGTAATAACAGACATAGTTTCGATTTTGAGCATAAAAATACCCTAAATATTTGAGTATTGAGTGAAATCATGTGAGGGTGTTAAGTCATGCTGCATTTTATTTTAATGAATTGATGAAATGCTTGAGTTTTTATATAAAATGCATCCTATAAATGCTCACTCTCTTGATTGTTACTAAAATTCAACTTTAATGTGTGATTGACTTTATTGATGTTCTTTGATATTAAGAGAGATCTAAATGAAGTAGAAAGAAGATTTTGTATTTTGATTTAATGCTTGCTCGAGGACTAGCAAGATTTAGATTGGGAGTATTTGATCGGACCAAATTTGGCACACTTTTATGTCCTTATTTCGTGATAATTTGGATGTTTTCATATTTAATAAATTCATATTTTCCAGAAAGTATTTCAAATAGGGTGTCTAAAGAAACTACATCGAAATTCGATTCCAACGCAGCATACGGAGGTCAATCGAACACCGAAGAAAAAATATATTGCAAAAACAAATATTGCATAGCTGCCTAGGGTAAGCAGCAAGCTGCGCGCGGAAGCACTATAAAATAAGCAGTTTTATTATTTTTAGGTTATTGGAAGTTAGAGAGCTCGGATTTGAGCACCGTCTTTTGCTAATTTTTCGTCTCTTCCTCTTGTTTTCTCCCATCTCATTAGATTTTGGTGTTTAGGCTTCATTATTTTGATGATTGGCTAGACTCCCGACGCCGTTTTGAGTTGTAAACACGGTACAATGTTATTTTCATGAGATCTTTATATTTTTCCAGAATTTTCCAACATGTTCTATCTTTATATTCTTGTTCATATTCATATCATATGTTCTTTTGTCTATAGATTGACAATCTATTGCTTTCAATTGAATGTATGACCGTTAGATTTAGCTAACAATAGGGTTGTCGCGTGTTTGCATAGAAGTAGAGTTTTCCTCTTCATTTATGTAGATTTCATGTTAGGACCTAAGAATCAAGAGAATGAATTAGTCAAATTAGGAGTGCAAGCATAGTTTAGTTAATTTATCTTAACCAATCCATAGAACTTAAAGCAGTTAGTTACGTTAGTATGAAATGTCGCGGTGCCCAACTAATTAGGACCAATTAGACTATTTAACTCTACCTATGGAATGCTATCGTGCCCAGCTAATCGAGTTAATTGTGAATTAGAGGACCTTAGGGGCTTTGCCGGCTTTTTCGATAAGGTCAATTAGGTAGAAATTATTGGGTAATTTATTTCATTAGGTCATCTATGATCTAAAATATCATTGTTACTTGTGTTTACCTCAATTCGGTACCCAAGATTTAATCTTTATCCTTTACTTTTATTGTTTTAGTCCTTTTATTTTTATTCTCCAAAATCCCCCCATAAGTTAGTGCCAACTAAGAAAGTTAAAAGATAGAAATTGAATTATTCAGTTCCATGTGGTTCGACTCGGTCCATTGTTAAATACTAAAATATTTAACTTTAGATTGGAATTTATAAATGTATTTGATAGATGCCTCGACAAGGTCTTGTCACAGAGTAATCCACAGGTTAAAACCAAAGAGAGGAGAATAAACGATAATTCAAAAAACACTCACAATCAATGAAGAAAAAAAGGGTTTCATCTAAAACCCCCACAAAAATGCCTAAACCGGCACTTCGCATTTCAAACATTCAAACGAAAAATCCACAAATCCACACCCAAAACCCCAAACATTCAAACCTGACAAAGAATTAAAAAAACACCAAAAATACAACCCGCGCGAAGAGATCTCCATTCTAAACTCAAAATCCATCAAAGAAACACATAGATTCATCAACATTCACCAAAAGTCACATAGAAACAACATCAGAATCACAGAAAAACACAAGATTCAAACAGAGATCTAAACACTGACCAGTGAAGCGAATTTAAGGAAGAGGAAACGGATCGAAAATGGCGCTGGATTCATCTCTACAAGGTGGAAGCCTGAACCCTAATTTGGTTTCCCCCTAAATATGTCTCTACAAGCTAACCCCTCGGGAAAAAAAATGAGAGAGAAGTGAGGAAGCGTGTGCGTGTTTTCTGAAAAAAAAAATAATAATAAATCGCATGTTCAAAAGCTTTTTTTCCGTTTCTAATATTTATTAATCCCTTTTAAAACGTTTTTAGAATTTTATAAACCAAAAATTTAAATGAGTTATCAAACAACCTTGTTTTTTAAAATTAAAAAATAAAAACAGAAAACCAAAAACTAAGGCCCCGTTTGATAACCATTTTGTTTTTTGTTTTCTGTTTTTGTTTTTAATATTTTAAAAACAGGTTTGTTTGATAACCAATTTT